>OU696697.1:80176270-80390790 GCA_916050605.2 Platycheirus albimanus | reverse complement strand
TTTTGATTACTAAAATGGGAGAGAAGGAGGATTTGGAACCGGCACAACAATATAGGGTTTGATGTTAGATCATTCTTAAGAGAATGATGTAACTCACGTGCTTAAACTTTGCAGTCTTCTAGCTGATGATATTTCACATTTGTTATTTGACAAAGTGCACTTAAAATGCAGTTGTGGCGCCATCTATCGGAATTGTAGTGGACTGTCTGCTCTATAAACCTTCCTTATGACTTGTAGAATAAATTTCTTTTAGCACTCAATGGGGTTTTGTGCATAGTTTTCAAGACTATCGTAAACACGCACAAATTTTGAATTTTATATATATAGATAGATAGATAGATAGATAGATAGATTGCCCAAGATCAGGATATTTTATCTGTATTGTAATCTTCGTCTAATAGGCTTCGCTCGTTTTTGGGAAAGTACCTAAAATGTTCGATAGCCTTTACATAGCAGGTACGTAAGTTTAAGAAATAGTATTCCAATTCTAAACACATTTCTGCGGGATGCCCTAAAAGTTCTTTGTGCCAGACTTGAGGCAAACAGTGCAGTCGTTCAGGCTTTAGGAACCAGCTCAAACAGACAAATGAAATCGTGCGACCCACTTTGTTCCCTCTTCCCAATCACTGTAATATTATGTTTGTTAGTTATCTTTATATTTTCACATGCGAAATGTAGAAATGTAGATATGTATATATCTTCTTTATAAGGTAAGATTTCGTGCGAAAAAAAAAGTTTTTTCAAATCAGGAAATCATTCATAACATTATTCATATCGCATATCGAAATTCTCAAACATTGTTTTTATATTTTCAATAATTTTCTAAAAATAAATTTTAGTTTTCGAAATATATCGGAAACGGGTGGATTGAATTTTTTAAAAATTATTTTCCCAGATGAAGACAACAATTTTCCATACACACATACTCAAACAAATTATAGAATATTTTTTTGAAAAGTTTTTCAAATATAATATGTTAGAAAAAAAAACTGCAGACGAACAATTTCCATTATTTGTTGTCCCCAGATAGAAATTTAGCAGTGAAACATTTACATACTTAAGAAAGCTCTTCAACTGTTTAAAAAACACAATATTAAAGTTTTTTCTAAATTAATTTCTGTTTTTCAAAATACATAACCCCCAAGCAATTATCTAGCACAAGAACAAGTTCGTGAAACCCAGTATAGTGTTTTATCTCTGTATTAATGCGTTGCTACCCTACCCTTATAGTAAACCAACCGATAATCGAAAGTAAGAAGGAGGATGCATGGAACGCCACGCACTTGAAGTGAAAGTTTAATTCACTTTTTTTCAGTAGTACTTTTTTTGTCTGGTTCGAACGGATTTACAAGGAGTTTCACTTAAGAAAAATATCAACAGCATCAAGCATTAGAGCATAAAGATAACAACAGGTTAACGATATGAGTTCAAGTTTTGTACGTAAACTTAAAAAAAAAATTGCTGGGGGGGGGGGGCGCCAAATTCAACTTTTGCCCCCCCCTTGAACAAATCCTAGATCCGGCACTGCTACCCTTATAGTAAACCAACCGATAATCGAAAGTAAGAAGGAGGATGCATGGAACGCCACGCACTTGAAGTGAAAGTTTAATTCACTTTTTTTCAGTAGTACTTTTTTTGTCTGGTTCGAACGGATTTACAAGGAGTTTCACTTAAGAAAAAATATTTGTTTGAAAAACAAACCAGCAAAAGACACCATAAGGCAATGTTTAAATTTTGTCCAAAAAAATCAAAAAGGGTTCTATTGAATGTATGAGTTTAAGTCTTAGGTTTTAAAGCTGGTTTTGTCATTTTATGCTTCAATGTATGTATATATGTATTTATGAACATTCATTAAAATGAACATTTTTGGTCTGCGACCTTGGCTCCGATATCCCTTTTGCGGGTCCTGAATAGATACCCACGGTTGCCTCCGAAAACTCCCTATTTAGGGTGGTCTCTACAAGTAGGAAAAGAAGCATCCCATCCATATTCGATTAGATAACACAATCCATGTTGTTAAAAAAGGGGTGGTTGTAAGATTAAATAGGTAGACCACAAGATGGGTGTAAAATGAAAACATTTTCAGGATTCAGAATGGAAGTGGTATTATAGTAGTACCTAGCTACTAACGAAGCGAGCACATGGAAGAATGGGAGTGTGTATACCTAGCTATTGTAATCCTTGTTGTGCCGTTGAAGGAATTTCTTAGCAACATTTTTATCCCGATTTCGATTGTTGACAAACAAATTATTGCCATGTATTCAATTAGGGATGAAAATTAAAACAATTGGTGGAGAGTACCTATAAACTTTGAGTGCATTACATCATGGGGTTGATGGTCCTTAACCCAGTTATTGGTACTACGATTCTGACAAGCGCACACTGAATTTCCAAACAAAATAATGCCCATGTCCGGTACGTTAAAACTCGCAACTATAGGCAAAATGTTTATCAATAACAGAGAAATTGAACGAGAAGAAGAGGGGCGGCTATCCGGTGGTAAAGATGTGTATATTAAAGGATCTGTCTGATATAATGTCGAAACCATTCGGCTGTCCAATAAATGTCAATTACTTTCAATTTGCAGCTTTGCAAGGATTATACTGATACATTAAAATCTCTGAGAGAGAGCGAGCCCGGCAAGTGAAGAGTAAAACACAGGGATATTGCAATTAAGTATCCGCATTGAAGGCGACAGCAAACGAGTATCCAGGAGCAATGATAATACCATTCTTCCTCCTTTTAATATAGCAAAGAGACGCCTGCATAATAGAGTCATGATAGATTTAAGGCTTCCGTTCATCAACGTTAAATTGTGGTGAGATTGCTTAATTTAACATCAGGGTATTTCTGTGACATTAGGTTCATAAATGAGTATTCTCTCGTTAACACATTAAACAATCATTATGTCATCTGGTTAAAATAAATGAAATATTAAACAATAGCTGGGATGATGGATGTGAATCGGAATGGGCGTTTGTTATACCACCAACCGCTTTAATTAAATGCAAGGACATTCTATACATGTTAAATAATCCCCATGTTTTTAGCTGTAGTGTTTTTTTCCTTCCTGTTAAAGTAAAGGTAATAAATCTTGACTTACACTTTTTTGCATTAGAAAATAACTCTTACTGCTCGATAGGTTGAAATAGATAGTTGAAAGGGCCCGTAAGTTAGTCTCCCGTGAAATTGCCTGTGACGTTTTCAATAAACATTTTTAATGACCAGACTATAAAGATTTGAATTTTTTGGAATCATCATTATTTTTATGCCAAAACAAAAACCCATTGTCTAGCTGAAAATTGTAGGTAACATGTAGGTCTATACGGTCATGCATAAAACCCAATAATGCAAACATAATTATCTGAACTTAACTTTTTATGTATAAACTGAAAAGAACTTGGGTTTTGGCAATCAAAAAAAAAAAAAATGCACGACTGGGTCGCACGAACTTGCTCTAATGTGTGACAGTGGTCTAGGGGCTTGAGATTTTGATAAAAACAAATTTTTCAAAATTCTTAAATTACTTAAACTAATTTGAGCTGAAAAAAGTACGCCATTTTATTTCTTGGATAAATTTAAATTTATGAGAATAAATTTATAAAAATCTGTGGAGTGGTTTTTGAGAAAAAAAGTTTTTCAAAATTCAAAAACGCCAGTTCATAGGTATTCAGCAAATACATTTATGTATTTAAAATTTTAAGAAAAAAATTTAAAAAGCAGTTTTCATAATATTAATTTAAATTTTTTTTTTTTAATGCTTTATTCGGGAAAACATTCGTGATAAGCTCTTCCAGCGATGTTGAATAGTGGCAAAAATTCGAGGAAAATTCAATCAGGCCGGTGATTAAGTCGACATTTTATATTTATTTGGACTTTTTGCACTTTTGAGAGTGCATCAGAGGCCAACATTTGTTTTTGGGCTTTATTGCATTGCACTTTATATTTCATGGTACCGTCTATTTTGAAACTTGAAAGTTATTACAATACTTACAACTCAGTAAACAAGCATTTTGATCATGAAAAAAAGGAAGAATATTTCAATCGGTTGGACGTCTAGCATCAGCTAGAGACAAGAGACCCATCAATTGCAGGAAACTGGGTTCTTATCTACAATGTAGAATTGCAGAAAGGGGTCGTAGAACTGGATCAACTCTGTTTATGATTTTAAATGTTAGGTACCGCCGGATATATAATTCGATGTCCTAAAAGAAGTAGTCCTATTCAAAAATAAATCCGAATTTCGGAAATTATATAAATTTTAATGCTCTCTCTTACTGCTTCCGGACTTCAATGGCAACTGGCAAGCAAACAAGCAAAATGATGTCCATCATTTTTGCAAAGCTACATCACCTACCCCCAATGGTAAAACAAAACAATTTAGTTTATATTACTTTTTTGTTCGTTGTCTCGTTAAACAATTAGCAGAACAACAGAGTTTATGTCTCGTAAAATTCTCAGAAATGACATTTTTTCCTTGCAGTCAGATTCTTGGCTAGACTCACATACATTTCTTCTTCAAAAAGGAAATCTTTTTGCTACGTTCTTAGGTAGGTATATATGTACAGGTACACTGTACATAATGTTTATGGAACAAGGCACACGGGTCAAATGAGAAAGTATCCAAATAATTAAAAATGCAATGTCCTTTCAGCAAAAAAGATCCTTCACAAAGTCTCCTCGAGTTGATGATAAACATTATTACTTGCGATTTGACAACATTGGATGAAGATGATGATGATGGAACCAGAGTAGTGGGCTCTACATTCGGCTATATAAAGGCGGGAGTTGTGTAAACTTAGCCCAAGCCACTATACACCACCATTTTGATATATGTATATGTATTTATATATAAATATCAACCCAATCTCTAAAAGGAAAGGAAAGTAAGAAAAAATAAAAGTCAACAAGCCTCCACAGGAAACAAAAATATTTACTAAATGATGAAGTATTTGATTTTTTCTTCATTAGAACGGTGTCCTTATGGCTCCGCTGAGAGTGAATAGAAGAGCGAGCGGTGTACAATGGCACAAGTAATTTCAATCCTAGTAGGGCAGCATATGAAACAGGGGAGCTGGGTCTTTCAGTTAAGAACAGTGTGTGTATACACACATCCGAGAAGTATCTGGAGGGTTCCTTGTGGCTACACTTGTTCCCGTTTCCATTTCAATTCTCTGACAAAAGTTTTTCGAGAGGAGGGCGAACTTTTGTTGGATGGTTTCATGACGCTCTACAGCTATGTAGCTTCACAGCCTCCTCAACAACTCTGGCTGTTTCTGCTGTTGATGTTAGATGTAAGCGCGCGCCTTGCTTTTTTGTTGCTCCATTTGTTTGTTTCCATTTTAGTCAATTACTGGCTTGTTAATTGCTTTCAGGATGCAAACATTAGTGCTTGTTGTTTTTCTGTAAAGCAGTTTTTTTTTAGCATTTTTTCTAGGTTTTCCCGGAACTATGAGAATGTTTTGCTTCATAGGGGGTAAGAATTGAAGGATAATAGTGATGTCTTTTTTCGGTTTATTCATGTCAGCTCATCCGTGATAGTAAATTGTGTGTGTATGAATTCGAAGGATGATAAATAAGTATGTGTAGAAAAAGTTTAATTGATTTCCGCCCAGGAAGTGGCAAACCAATTAATTGCAGCAAAATATTTTGTACAATGAGATACATTTTTAATTTTAACTCGTCGTTTTATTTAAACAAAATAAGGGTTCGACTTCTTGAAGCGCTTCAAGCGAGATGCTGATACTGTGTGGTAGATGCAACCAATCCCAATATTATACTCTCATTATGTGGTCTTGTACATGAAAAAGAACAAGTTTTTAACTTTTAACATCATGGCTTTATTTTATTATCCTTTTAGGGACAAGTTTTGAATAACAAAAAGCCATACCATCCCATCGCCACCGTTGCCGATGGGCTTCTTTCGCTTAAACTTTTCTTTTTTTCTTGTGTAGGTTGAGAGAGCTGATGCCAACGAGCAAAGCCTTATAATTTTCTTTTTTTTCGCATATAGATTTCGTCATATTGAGGCTTATCGAAAGAAAATTATAATTTTATACTTCCACAAAAAGCTATGGGGTGACAAAAAAGGTCCCTTACGTGCGAAAGTGTGTGACCCCCTCCATCGAACAATCTTCCCTAAAACGATGAAAGTGAACCTTCGGTAAATCCTTATTAGGAGTAATTTGTAAAGTACTTGTAAATACCTTTTTGAACTATACGAAAAGAATGTAAAAATAACTTTGGGTGGTATGCCGATAGAATATTGGGACATTATCAGTGTAAAACGTGACTTAAATTAAGCTTAGGGATCAAAAATATGACAGTCTTGTTGTCGTTTCGAGAGATATAAAAAATTAAAAAGGAGTAGCAAGGTCTCAAGAAAATACTTTATATCAATTTCTTTAATTATTATTATGTGTGTATGTACATTTATGTGCTTTATGATTTATTTTAAGGCTAAAATAATAAACGATTTTCTTATAGCCCATAGTAGAAATCGACACAAAAAGGCTAAAATCGCAAAGTATGATGTAGTTCTGATTGTTTGGTATGTTGTGTGGACCAGTTAGAATAGTGTAAATCCAAATTTGCAACTTCGAAAAACTTGTGCTCGCTGCGTAGCAAGCGAAAAACTGCACAGTCTTAGGACTTTTTTCACTTTTTGCTCTAAAAGTCTTAAACTAGGCATTTTTTGACAAAGAAAATAACCACTTTCTGTAAGTCCATTAAATTTGCAACAGAAGAAGACGAGGAAGATTCAGTGGAAGCTGAGGTTGAACCAGAATCTGAAGAATTATACGAACCTGATTAATATGACCAACCTAAGAAAGAATATGCCATAATTGATGAAGGTCCCGAAAATCCTGCAGAAAACGTGAACCTGAACCTCGGCAAAAAAAAAAACCACGAGTGATTGGTTTTTAAACATTAATTCTAAATATATGTACATGTACCAACAACTAATTAATTAACATTACTTGTAAATTAAAAAATAGTTAACATTTTTACATGGTTTTATGCCTTTTCCTTTTGTACTAAGCACACAAATAGGTGTTTAAAGAGCTTTGTCTCAGTTCTTCAAAAATCCATTTTTATGTTTTTTCAAGATTGTTACTGAACTATTAGTCTCACAGACTTTGATTTGTGCTTAAACGAAAGGAAATGAAATTTACTTCAACTTTATACATGCTAACTTTTCTCATATTTTGATCCTTACAGCAGCAAAACTAAAAATTATTTATTTTCTGTAAAAATGGACCATCTTCAAAGAGTCATAGCTCGGTCTCTATGGGGTTTATAGAGCTGCGGTTAGTTTTGAATTGTAGTAAATTTAATGGACTTACAGAAAGTGGTTATTTTCTTTGTCAAAAATCGCATAGTTTAAGACTTTTAGAGCAAAAGTGAAAAAAGTAACAAACTTTTGCAGTTTTTCGCGTGCTGCGCAGCGAGCACAAGTTTTTCGAAGTTGCAAATTTGGATTTACACTATTCTAACATACCAACAAATCAGAACTACATCATGCTTTGCGATTTTAATGTCGATTTCTACTGGGCTATTATGAGAAAAAAGGTGTTTGAGATAATTTTTTTAATGTACCTGTTGCTGGCTTATATAGGCACGGGATCAGTGGCGGATCCATTAATTCTGTTTGGGGGGGTCACGCTGCTCAATGGTTAGCAATTTTAGATTTTGAAGTGTAGTGTCATATAAAGTACCTAAAATATATAAGAAAAACTAAGAATGCAAGCTTTAGTCCAAAGAAAGTGACGAAAATGTAGGTAGTATATGAAAAGTATTAAAATATAATTTTTTTAATTTATTGGTACAAAATTAAAGAATAAAATCAAGTTTTCTTTGTTTTTGGTTAGCAAATTTCGTAATGATTTCATCGATACCAATTTTCACATCCTTGTGCACATTCATTAGAGCAAGACCTGTGAGATGTTCTTCTCCCATATTTGATCGCAGCCACGTTTTAAGTCGCCTTAGGGTAGAGAACGACCGCTCTGCTGTTGCGACACTAACAATAAGTGAAGCTAATATTTTGAATATTACAAGAATGTGTGGATACAACGTAATGTCACAAACATCTAACATTTCTTTAAGACACTCGGGAAATGGCCCCCTCTTCAGTTTCTCGCTGCCATTTCCTTATCCACAGCTTATATTCTTGGACGACCATTGAGATGGGTGGATGATTTAAAAAGCTGACTTTACGTATATTAGCTGTTACACGCACAGATTCCAAATCAGCTTCGGAGTAAGTTGTTTGCGGCAAAAAAAAAAACTCCTACCTGAAATATTTCTAGCACATCGGTGGAGAGACGATCTTTTAAGTCTGTCACTGTCAACACAAAATCTAGAAGGGGTATATAAACAGCCCTTCGAAAATACTCCTCTGCAGACTTAGTTGGCTGATTGTTTGTTCGATGAATTTGCTTTGAAATAATTCTGGGTTGTCTTAGAACAACATCTTAATCCTCAGCGATCTCTTTTGCTTCTGTAAAAAGTTTTTCAAAGGAGGTATCCACATTTCTTCGTTTTTCCTCCAGTTTTTTTTTTGAAAAACTTTAAAACATGTGGCGGGGCCCGGAGGAAAACATATATTTTGTTGATTTTTAGTAATTCCTGTTGCTATATTTTAAAATCTCAAATTGCGGAGTAGAGACTTTCATTTCAATTAATAAGTTATAAGCGTGACTACGAAAAAGGAGTTATAGGCTTTCTTACTAAAAAGTATTCAAGTCCCAATTTTCCTAGTTATTTTAAAGGGCTATGGGAAATATTTAGTTATAAAAAAAAAAACATTTATACTCGTAGTGAAACATCTCATTTTTGAATATTATTTTCTTGACTCTAGTACCCGCAGTTTTTACATAAACAAAAAGAGCGGCGTAAACTAGCACAACCCTAGCACAACGTGGAGAAGCTTTCAAAATATTTATTTGCGAAAGAAAGGGCGGGAGTCAAAACATTTTTCCTTATAGTTCCAAAGTTTTTCAATTTTTAATCGAAAATCGGATTCCAAGAAAAAAAAAAAGAACAAAGAACTTTCTGAGAAAAAAAACTTTGGGTAGTTCATGTCTTCTACCAAATAAGATATGGCGTAAGAGAGGCAAATAAAGTCGATTAGCGATGAACCTCTGCTGCTTACAAACGTAAATTCACCAGCCTTATCGTTAAAGCCTCTGGGATTAAGGAAGAAGGCTCCAATATTCTCGAGAAAGTCCAGAAAATGGTAACAATTACTTTCACAAGTAGAATCTTTGAAGCATCTTCTAAACTGTGCGACAGAAGCCAGAGGAATTGAGTTGTAGTCCACTGTTCCTCTTGTTTTTGTTCTCATAGATTGAAATATCAGCCAATAATGAAACTGATCGCGTCAAATTCCGAGAAAAAGTTTTTGAGAGCTACAAAGTCACTGTTCCAATGATTATAATTTAAAAAGGCTTAAACACTCTGACGATTTCCGGTGAAATAACCTTGAATCCGGGCCATATCATTCATATTTACAAATTTTAAATGGGATTTAATGTTTTTCTTGTATCCAAAAAGACATCCACCACTAGCTCTTCCAAAATTTTGGGTTTTCGTAGCAGATATCCCCGCCTTCAGTTTAAATCCAACCAATATTTTTTTCAAAATTCGTTAAATTTTCAAATAGAACAAATGTTTCGAACAGAAAGACAATTTGAAACTTATAATATTTAAAAAAATTACTTAAAAAAGATGTTATAAAGCAAGCCCTGCTATTTGTTCTTCATTTTCTGATGATCGTTTGAAGTATCTTAATTCACAGGATAATAAGAGATGGTTTTACTTAAGAGGTTTAAATAAACACTTTGTCTGCTGTAATGACATATTATGTCACTATCCTTACAGCATTTGTAGTGACGTGTAATCTCAAGTTTCATTCCAGTATCGGGGTTGTTATGGTAAAAAAAATTATTATTTTTACAACACCTCCAAGCGCGCCTGGGCCTGTCCCTGGGTCTGTGACTTACATTCTCAACCATTCCTGTGTGTGCCTTGATATTCTGCAGGAATGGAAGCAAACTAAAATTTACCGCCAATTACCCCGGAAAAGAACTTATGTATGTAGTCGTTAGGGATCGAACCCAGAACCTTAGGCGTGGCAGCCCGATACACAAACCACTACTTTTACTTATGGTAAAAGCAACAACATAAGATTGAAGTTTTAACGGTTCTTATAGTTTTTTTTTTCTAAAAACAGTCAATTTTGAGAAAAAATTACCCTTCCTGCATAGGAAGGGGATAGGCCAATACCATTTTTTGTTTGTAAATATGAAATAGTCGCTGAAATTATTTAAACAACTTATTTATTAAGATAAATCATTGATTTATTTACTGATAAATATTTAATTCTTTCAACATAATTATTTTCTTTTATTCAAACGTACCGGAAGACATATTATTGTTCGTTCTCATCAATTTGTAATTATAAACTCAAACCTAATGGATATTATTTCAAACCCTCATCATTCCTGTTTCAAAAAGTGTTGGCTGGAAATAACACAATACAACACGTGCACCTGGGTCAGAATGTCAGAATAATATAATACATTTTTATTTTTATAACTTTGTTATACAATACATACATAAATCTAAAATTATTATTATCTACTACTCTACACCTAAATAATAGGCATGACATACTTCAATGTTCTTAAAACACCCAGTCAAGAAAGGGAAACTGCCACAACAACTTCCATAATAATATTTTGCAGATGAATTCAAGTCTTCTATATTTTTGAATAATTTAAAATGCTTTCCGAATATGATTACTTCCCCTTCATAACAACTTTCTTTCCCACACCATTTGTGACATGTAAAAGTGTTTTTATTTTGATATGCATTCATAGATAATGTCTATTGTTTTCTATTTTCTATCCCTGTTGTAGGTAAGGGGGTTTTTCTTATGTTCATAAATTCGTAAGTTCCTAGTGCCAGGAATATTGAATTTCAGAACAAAACCCAAATCCAAACCCAGCTAATATAAACTTGTTTCCTTAGGATAAAGCGGCATATGTGAATGTGAAATCGGAAATTTTCCTAACACGAGTCACGACGCGACGTTAGAGTTTTAACCACTACTATTAATTTACAAATTAATATTTTGAATTTAACGGAGGGTAAGCACAGAATGTCCTTGTGTAGAGGGATGGCTTGATTCATGATTTATGTATTAAAATATTATTTGACTGGGTAATCAATAAAATGTTTTCTAGTTTACAGTTCGTTAGAAAAATAATAGTAGAAATGAATAAACATTTATATTTTTTCGATCAAAAGTTGTTGAAATATTACTTTAATATAAATGTTTGATTCAAACCTTTATAAAGTAGGTATAAACTTTGCGTTCTTTAATATCTCAGAATATACCTTTCACGTTATATATAAAGGGTTTTTGTATACAAGAACATGGCCTTTTTTAACATCTATGTTTTTGGTGTGATCTGACTAGTTTCATAGCTAGTTTAAATTTGTTGCCAAAAAATTGAAGATACTAGTGCATATACGAGTAGCTTCATAAATTCTTTCTGTTATTGGTTGTTTGGTTTTGCGTTTCAATTGTTTCACGTTGTTCTTTCAGGAAAGTAAAACTTGTGTCACATGTTCTTGGAACACGAATGCATTCTTAAACTGAAGTGATGACAGAACTTTCCTCGACTTTTATTTCACTTGGGTCGGTCCAAATAAATTAGGTCAAATGGAGATATTTGGCCTTATTTCGCTTTTGTAAAGTGAAATAAAGCCAAATTTTAACGTTTGGCTTTATTTCACTTTGTTAAAGGGAAATAAGGCCAATTTGGCAATATTTCACTTTCGATTGCTTTGTTTACAGAAAATAAACTGAAAACCATCTCAATAGGGCAGTCCACGAATACGTCAGTGTCAGTCACTTTGAGGGAAAACAATGATGGCGGCGAGCAAATTTCCTTCAAAATAGGTTCCAAATTTTTAAGGAAATCTTACAAAATAAAGTGCACGACTGGGTCACACGAACTTGCTCTAATGTGTTAAAATGATTTTGAGTGCTTGAGATTTTGGGAAAAAAGCTTTAAAAAAATCATATGAAATTTTATAAATCACTTAAAAATCAATACCTTTAACGTTTTTTGGAGAAAATGAAATAAACCATCAGGTTTCTTTTACTTTTTTGAATTTTTACAAAAAAAAATTTCAAAATCGTTAGACCAAAAAACAGTTTTTTTGAAAAACTTTTTGAAAATATATTCCAATATTTTTTTGAGTATGCCAACTTCTAGCACTTTCTAGTTTTTATCAGAAAAATAAAATTAAATAAAATGCACGACTGGGTCGCACGAACTTGCTCTTATGATAAGCAATTTGCGTAGTGGCTGCATATATGGATATTAAAAAAAAAATTAAATAATTTCGAAAATTCTTTTATTTTTTAAATTAGTTTAAGAGTTTTCTCGGAAAAACTTAGTATGCAATAAAATTTCAAAGTTATACGGCAATCTAGGAAAAAAAAATATTGAAAATCGTTCGACCAGTTTTTTTTTTAAAAGGTTATTTTTGAAAAACTTTTTCAAAAAATATTTTGAAATTTATTTGAGTATGCAAATATATGGCAATCTGTAATTTACATTTGAAAAATAATTTAAAAAAAAATCAATTTACCCGTTTCCAACATATATTTCGAAAACCAAAAATTTTTTTGAAAATATTATAAAAAATCAAAAAAAAAAGTTTTTTAAAATTTTGAAATGCCATATTAATAAAATTATAAATGACTTCCTGTGGTCAAAATTTTATTGCAATCGAATCTATAGTTTACGAGAAAATTTGATTTGAAAATATTGGTTCTATGAGAGGTACCGTTATTAGACAAATTTTGAAAAAAAATTTCAAACCAAAAATAGATTTTCTTGCAAAAATAGCATTCTGAAAGTTTTATCAAAATCGTTAGAGCCGTTTTTGAGAAAATCAATTTTTGTCTTCAAGATTGTATGGCAGGTGCCGTTATTTTTGAACCTAGAGCAAACATAAAAAATATGTTCCGAGGGACGGCCAAATAAATCCTAAATACCAAATTTGAAGCAAATCGGCCCACCCGTTCAGCCTCCAGAGGCGCGAACAGACAGACAGACAGACAGACAGACAGACAGACAGACAGACAGACAGACAGACAGACAGACAGACAGACGGACGGACGGAATTCCCAGACCCACTTTTTTCGACTTCTCCATCATCGTAATGTCATGTGTGATTGTTATCTCAAATTTTTTTTTCTGCACGAATCCATAACTTGCCTTATAGTACCTATAATCGCAAGTAAAAATATAGATACCGTTTTTGGAAAAAACAAAAATTTGAAACTTTTTTAAAAAACTCAAAAAAAACTTTTTTTTTGAAAAATTTAAGAATTTTTATTATTTCTTTTATAAAAGGGCTTCCACATAAAAAATTTCATCGAAATCCGTCCAGCGGCTTACGAAAAAATCGGATTTAAAAAAACCGGTCCTATGAGAGGTACCGGTATAAGACTTTTCCTGAAAAATCTATTCCAACCAAAACATAAAGCTTGCACATAAAACACTATTCAGAAAGTTTTATCAAAATCGTAGGAGCCGTTTTTGAGAAAAATTAATTTTTCACTAAAAATCGTATGGCAGGTACCGTTAGTTTTAAAGCTAGAATGCTAATTCCTCTGTAGGACGTCATAATATCTACCAAGTTTGAAGCAAATCGGTCCAGCCGTTTAGGCTGTAGGTGCTGATACAGACGGACGGACAGACAGGCAGACAGACAGACAGACAGACAGAATTGTCGGACCCACTTTTTTAGGCTTCTCTATTATCGTAATGTTATGTTTGATTGCCCAAAAAAATTTTTTTTTTTTACGAATGCATAACTTGCCTTATAGTACCTACCTATAATCGCAAGTAAAAAGTTAATATACAGGGTGATTCACCAGCGTTGTGCCAAAAGCTAGAGCGTGTAGGTTAAGTTGAGACAAGAAAAAAATCGTATGGGAGGGGGGGGGTCTATTCCTCTCCGTTTAGCCGGGAGGGGCAATTTTCTGAAAAATTGACTTATTTTGTAAAAAAAAATATTTAAAATCAACGGGTTCGTTTACAACACCGTGTTATACCTTTTTGGAAAGCCAAAAACTTCTCCTTTTATTTTGTTTTTAAATTAAATTGTTTTAACGAATAGTTTAAAAAATATAAATTTTCAAACTCAAAATTTTGAAAAAAAATTTGAAAAAATAATTTTAAAACTAATTTTTTTCAAAATTTTACGTAATTAAGTATGATTTTTGTTCTCAGAATTCAACGCTTCCATTAATCTTTAATCCAACACTGAAAACCGTATGGCTCTACGACTTTTTGTTGCCAAGGTATTCAAAAATAACCGAACCTACTTCTTCACAAAAACAAGAAAACCTAGCCTTACGGGATGGCACAAGTGACCATTTAGCCAATTTTTTCGTGTTTTTGTGAAGAAGTAGGTTCGGATATTTTTGAATACCTTGGCAACAAAAAGTCGTAGAGCCATACGATTTTCAGTGTTGGATTAAAGATTAATGGAAGCGTTGAATTCTGAGATTAAAAGTTATACTTAATTACGTAAAATTTTGAAAAAAATTAGTTTTAAAATTATTTTTTCAAATTTTTTTTCAAAATTTTGAGTTTGAAAATTTATATTTTTTAAACTATTCGTTAAAACAATTGAATTTTAAAAACAAAATAAAAGGAGAAGTTTTTGGCTTTCCAAAAAGGTATATGGTGTTGTAAACGAACCCGTTGATTTTAAATATTTTTTTTTACAAAATAAGTCAATTTTTCAGAAAATTGCCCCTCCCGGCTAAACGGAGGGGAATAGACCCCCCCTCCCATACGATTTTTTTCTTGTCTCAACTTAACCTACACGCTCTAGCTTTTTGGCACAACGCTGGTGAATCACCCTGTATAGATACATATGAACAGAAAAAACATAATAATTACGAAAATTGTGAAAATTCAATATACATATACCTATTTTTTTGGCCGATTATTCAATGTTCCCTCAAAGTGTTAACCCAAAAATTAGAAAGGGATACCTTCGTGGACTGCCCTATAAGGTCAAAGCGTCTTTGTTTCCATTTCTATTTCTGGAATTGGTTAAATCGTGATCCAATAGCACATCTAAGAACTTGAAAAAATTGTTCTCGGGCCCTTCCTATATTTGAAAAGAGGAATGGTTTTTGGAAGTGTATTTTAATGCGTTGAAAGAATAGCTTAACGATTGTGAAGGGGGAGTGCGTGCAGCGTGGAGAGGGGGAGGGCTGTCCGCGAGGGTGGCCGTTGACGCGGGTGATACGGGTGGACGGTGAAGCGGGCGAAACTCTGCAAACAGTCAAAAAATCGCGCTGCACGTACCCATTTTTTCAGTAAAGAAGCTAATTAGACGAGTGTAGGTATGTTTAAATTTTGTTATCATAATTTTTCCGTTTAGGAAATGTTGACTTACGTTACGTGGTCATTATGAGCAAAGTATACAATTAATAGCTGTTAAAAGCAGCAAGATGAAACCACATTGAAAGTATCATCCAAAAGATAATTTTGGGCGGATGATTTGGGTAGTTTTTGAACTGCAGTTGCAATGGTCGGAGACAGAAAAATTGAATGCGAAAAAATATCTTCAACTGTAGCGCCCCGATAAAACAGTTTGCCTTATTCCATTTTTGTATAGCATTTGGCCTTATTGAATGAGTTAATCTATTTGGCTTTATTTCGCTTTAACAAAGTGAAATAATGCCAAACGTTAAAATTTGGCCTTATTTCTCTCCATTTGGCCTTATTTCACGGCACCGTATTTGGGGATTTACTTTATTTATTTTTCAACCCTTTTTATGCATTCGTAAAAAAAAAATTCTAAAAATCCAACATGACATTACAATGATAGAGACGTCGAAAAAAGTGGGTCCGAGAATTATGTCTGTCTGTCTGTATCGGCACCTAGAGCCTAAGCGGCTGTACCGATTTGCTTCAAACTTGGTACATAGTATTGTTATGACGTCCTACAGAGGGGTTTTTGGAATTAGCATTCTAGCTGCAAAACTAAGGGTACCTGCCATACGATTTTTTATGAAAAACTCATTTATCTCAAAAACGGCTCGTACGATTTTGATAAAACTTTTTGAATCGTGTTTTTTAAGTAAAATTTATGTTTAGATTAGAACAGATTTTTCAGGAAAAGTCTTATAACGGTACCTCCCATAAGACCGGTTTTTTTTAAATCAGCTTTCCTCGTAAATTTTTAATGTAGGAACCTTTTTATAGACGAAATAATATAAATTCTTAAATTTTTCAAAAAAAAAGCTTTTTTTGAGTTTTTAAAAAAAGATTTAAATTTTTTTTTTATTTTTTGATCTATTTCTTTTTAATTTTATTTTTCTGATAAAAACTTCGAATTGCTAGAAGTTGGCATACTCCAAAAAAATTTGGAATATATTTTCGAAAAGTTTTTCAAAAAAAACAATTTCTCAAAATTCTAAACAGTAAATGAAATCAGATGGTTTACTTCATTTTTTCCCTGCTTTTTTCCAAAATCTCAAACCCCAAGACCACTAGGTATCACACCTTAGAGCAAGTTTGTCCGACCCAGTCGTGCACTTTATTTCATTACGTTTGCGGCCTTATTTCCATTTTAAAAATGAGGCATAGTTTCCTAACGAAAATTCACCTTTTCTTTGGGCCTTATTTCACTTTTACTTTTAGGGCAAGTTTTATCAAAATCGTTATAGCAGGTTTAGAGAAAACCGAACTTCTTCTTAATGATTGTATGACTGATAGGTACCGTTGTTTTCAGACCTAGAGTGAAATGAAAAATACTACATACCAAGTTTGAAGCAAATTAGCCCATCAGTTCTGGCTGTACATGTACAGGTACGAGAAACAGACAGAAAGACATGCAATCAGACAGACAGACTGAAGGGATGAATTTCAGATCAGACCCACTTTTTTCGACTTCATCATCGTAATGTTGTATAATTTTATCCCAAAAAGTAAAAATGTATATGACTTAGATTTCGGAAGAACATTGCTCTTATTCTGAGAAAATGTAGATTTTATGAGCTTTTATTTAAATATATTTTACGGATTGCGAGATCACGGCTTTTGTGTTTCTATAGTCCTGCCTGATAGGCTTACGACGACGTTTAAATGAAGCTGCTTTGGTTGAATGGATTTGCAGTGCTGAATATATTTCTTATTCTTTTAACACAAAGCATTGCTCCACATAATAGATGCTTTTCTATGATTCATCTTGCTACCGCCTGAGCGGCAACGAACACGCGGCCTCTATAAATTGAGTTTGAATTTCGTGAACATTATAAAGTTGATTCAAGAAAAAAAGAACACAAACGCCATCCACAAAAATAAAAAAAAGTTTCCTTTCCTTACTCCTTTCGACCATTTTCTTGTTCGAAACCAACTCCGGCGACATGGTCACATGGTTACAACAATAAATATCTGCTTTATGGTTTTTAAAGTGAAATAACGAAATCGTCGATGGCGAAAGAACAACGCGACCGACAGACGACGCGACGCCAACAGCACAATGAAATAGGAAAGGGATTTTAAACGAGAGGATGGGACTAAATTCAGTAAAACTGAATGGCTGCCAAGTTTTTCTTTGATATTGAATTTTGGCGCCGATTCATTTGTAAATTCTCCAATATTATTATTTTTATTTCTGCTTAAAGCAGCTTTTCTCTCTGTTTCTTTTTGAATAAAATAAAAATTTGTGGCAAAGCATTATGATTTGTTGGCTTTTTGTCCAGACTTGTTGGAGATTTCCTAATTTTTTTTTTCTACAAATATCTTATATATAAATGAAAATGTAATTTTCCAATTGGAAAGAAGGTTCATCGTGGCGTAAGAAGGAGTGCGAATAAGTTATATGAAATAAGGGTTTTAAACTTTGAGTTTCAACCACAATTTTAAGGTTCCAACATCCATTAGACATAAGTGCCATATAATATTCGGAGCGTCACATTTTTAATGACTTCAACTGTAGCACTTAAGTTTATATGAAGCCTACCAAATTCAATTACTTTTGAGAATGCAATTAGTGTTGCTTATGTCACTTTATGGATATTTATTAGTGGGCCCTTGCCTAATATGATTTTGGTGATACTCTTTAAGTTGTAATTGAATTATCATCACCTGGTTCTGCACGGCCAAGGCAAAAGAGTGGAGCCAAAATTGAAATTAAATTAGAAGGCTGAAGTTTCTAGGATTCTTCAAGTCATTAGTGTACTTAAAAAATTGGTGTGTGTGACAACTGACATACTAATATTAGGATTATATTAATAAAATTAAACCTTTCCAGAAAATCTTAAGAGCTTGAACAAGGACCTATATAGTTATTCCTATACAAAAAAGGGAATGGTGCTTTAAGGAGGACGTTTATATTCTATGATACCTACTTAAAAACTTTTTAATAAAAAGGATATGATCGTATCTGGGCATAAACTTTTTTGATATAATTTGCGCGTACTCAAGGCGATATTCACTGAAGCGTTTAGGACAATTGGATAGGAGATAAAATGTGATACCGATGCACATTGCTTTTGTATGCCTGTAAATCTTAATGGGAGGGAAAAATCGAGCCAAGTAAATTATTCCACATTCTTGTAGTGCGGTTAAGAAAGAGTCTAGAGAACACTTTACAGTAGGATCTTCCGATGTTATGCTCGAGGGTAGATTGGTAGGTATTCCCAGCAATTCGAGTGTTACGGGAAAATTGCTTTGGGAGAAATGCATCAGGCTATTTCGCCGGAGCACTGAATGCAGAAGTAAAGACAAAACAAGGTTAGACAAGAATCATTACAGCGATGTTCGAGTGAAACAAATTTGTCGATAATGGTACTTTCACCTATCTATTAGTTCTTGTTTTGAATCCTATCCCGAAGATGAATAAGTGTAACAAGAGCACCTGCCCCGACATGAGAATTATACTCAAGCTTTTGATGAGTGTATACCTTGTAAATTGTAACCAGTACTGAAGGGAAAAATATTTCTTGCAAACCTAAGCATTTTTCGTCATTTTTTGCGACGTCAAATATGTGAACGTTCTAAAGAACGTCGGATGTATTGTTATACACATTCCTATAGAACACAAAGCTGTTCGGTATCCAAATTCAAGTGCCTCTATGGGATAGTGACATAGGGTGTAGGGTATTCTTGAACGACAGACGACAGCACTGAGTTTTTAAAGCATTGAATTCAATGCGGTTCATAAAATAACTATTGGACAAAACGCTGTCAAGATCGGAATTCAATGAGCTAATTACACGATGCCGTTGCAGTTCAACATGCGAAGAACGTCAGCAAAACAATAAAGTGGATAAAAAGTCTTAGACAAGGGACAATAATTTATAAATATTAGGAAGAGAAATAGTAAACTTAAAACTTTCCAAAACAATGCGAATTGAACGGTCCGAAAGGTACATTTTAATATCTACATTTAAGATTGTACTAACTATATACAATTTTTTTTAATTGAATCACCTATAAGTAAATATTTTTGTATGATTCATCGAAACTATTCAATTGATATATGTACATTTTATTAAAATCGGTTAAGCCAATAAAATACATTCATAATATTCAATAGGCAGTTGTTCTATAAGAGTTTCCGTTATAAATCATATCACGAAAAATTATTTCAGTCAGGAGACATTTACTTATACAATTTTTCGATCCCTGACTCCAACTTAGTTCTTTCCGGGGTATTGCCTCTTGCGAGGAGTGCCAAATCCTCCAAGAGTATGGAAAGTGCTTCTCTGTTAGCCTTTCAGATTCGGCGGTAAATTGTACATTCCTGCAGAATATCAACGCACACTCACGAATGGCTGAGAGTGTAATTGTCGGTGCAGGGAAACAACTTCATTGGGAAATAACTTCACCAGTGGAAACTACTTCACTTTTTTGATGTGAAGTTATTTCCCACTTTGAGTTTGAAATAACTTAACTTTTTTGTGGGAAATAATTTCACTGGCGTTGATGAAGTAATTTCCCACTTTAAGTGGGAAATAACTTCACTCTTACCTAAGTTTTGAAGATTTGATCAGAGTTGTTGCAATTGTTCATGTTGCTAAGTTACAATAGTCTGCAGAATTGTTTTTTTTCTAATTTTTAGCCCTGACTGCGCATCTGCCATGACATTCCCACCCTCGTCTCTACAGACTTCCGCTCCGGCTTTGCTTTACCATTTGGTAGAATTTAGGAACATTGCTTCTTCCATAGAATCCCTCAATAAATTCAACGGTGCAGGGAACGGTGCAGGGAACTAACTTCACGGGCACTACCTTCACATGGGAATTAACTTCACCACTGGTGGGAACTAATTTCACTTTTTTTTGAAGAAGTTAATTCCCACCGAAAGTGGGAATTAATTTTACTATTTTGTGGGAATTGATTTCACTTTTGTATGAAGTTATTTCCCACGGTGGGTGGGAGATAACTTCACTTCGTATTACAGTAAATGATATAATTATCGTTATTGTGATTTTTAGTTTAGCAAGATAAAATATAAAATAAAATGCACGACTGGGTCGCACGAACTTGCTCTAATGTGTGACAGTGGTCTCTAAGGGTTTGAGATTTTGATAAAAATAAATTTTTCAAAATTCTTAAATAAATACTTAGACTAATTTGAGCTGAAAAAAAAGTACGCCATTTTATTTCTTGGATAAATTTGAATTTATGAGAATAAATTTATAAAAATCTGTGCAGCGGTTTTTGAGAAAAAAAGTTTTTTTTGAAAAACTTTTTGAAAATTTTTTTAAAAAAAAATTCAAAAACGCCAGTTTATAGGTATTCAGCAAATACATTTATTTAAAATTTTTAGAAAAAAATTTAATAAGCAGTTTTCAAAATATTAATTTTTTAAATTTTTTTTTAAAAAATGCTTTTAAAAATACAAAAAAATATTTTTCAAAAATATTGGTATGCAATACAAATTGACCTACCTACAGCTATATGTGTGTGAAATCTCGAAAGAATCGGTTGAGTCGTTTTCGAGTTAGTCGAAAGCAAAAAAAACGGTCCTATGGAAAGTACCGTTCTTAGCCATTTTTTGAAATTTTTTTTTCAGCCATATGATTGGTCGTACCTAAAAACCAACACTGATTTTTTTAAATCGAAATCGTTAGAGCCGTTTTTGAGAAAAATAAGCTTTAACGTAACGGTTGTATGGCAGGTACCGTTATTTTTTGAGCTAAAAAAAAAAATTTCAATTTCCCCTCTGTACAATACCAAAAAAAGTCTATATACCAAGTTTGAAGCAATTCGGCCCACCCGTTTGGGCTGTAGGTCTCTATACATACAGACAGACAGACAGACAGACAGACAGACAGACATACAGACGGACAGAATTTTTAGACCATCTTTTTTCGTCTTCGCTATCATCGTAATGTCATGTTTGATTGTTATCTCAAAACTTTTTTTTTCGACGAATGCATAACTTGCCTTATAGTACCTATAATCGCAAGTAAAAAGGAGTGCAGAAGCGGACTTTGCATTATAGAATGCACTAAAACTGCATTAGCAGCGAAAATAATTAAAACCAATTCGGGTGAATTTTCAACTAAAACTAAAGTTAATCTTTGCAAACATTTAGTTTTAATTATTCTAATGCAGTTTCAGTGCATTCTATAATACAATAATTTCTTTGAAAATATGAATAATGCATAAATATTTCTTTAATAGGTCTATCCTTTTTTCTAAAAACTTTTGCTTATAAATTATAATAAATTCCTTATATCCATATGATTTCTTTCGACAGTTTTTATCTCTTGAGATTTTCAAATTTTTTATGGGAATTTATTTCACACGATTTTTTGATGAAATTAATTCCCACTTTCGGTGTTAGTTAACTTCATCAAACAAAAAGTGAAATTAGTTCCCATCAGTGGTGAAGTTAATTCCCATGTGAAGGTAGTCCCCGTGAAGTTAGTTCCTTGCACCGATTCAACCGATTTTCGAGCTCTCTCTTTTTCCTTCTGAAAAGCCGATGTTCTTGCTTCTTCTTTTGCTGGTTTGTTAAGTGTAAATCCTCATTCGAACTTTAACTACTATACCAGATAGTGGTCCGAGTCACTGTGCGGACAGCCAAGACATTGTTGGCAGTATGTTGATCGACAATAACTTGTCATTTTTACTAAAAAAAATTATTTTCTTAACTTTAAGAAATGAAAACAAAATAAACTGAATTGGGCATGATATTTTGAAAACTTCAGTTTTAATATTTGTATATAAAATATCGAATATAAGTTACCAGTCCTATTTTGAATCATGATGTTACTAGTAGTATTCGTTTATTAAATTTAGAAAACTTTTACAACTGATTTCTTATGTCCGATAATCGTAAGCACTTGATTTATGTCTTTTTGCTTGACAAGCCTCCTGAGCCTTATCTGAATGCAATCTCAAGGCGTCAAACACAAAAAACAACTGGAGTCACGAAAGCAAAATAAATTTGCATTTCCTTCCATTAAGCCTGTATTCGAGTATCAAGCAACTATTATTAAAGTATACCAGCCTCTTTATTGCTTTTTACTTGCTCTATAGGGCAAGTATTGGTTTCGTGCAGAAAAAAAATCGACATTACGATGATAGAGAAGCCCAAAAAAATTGTTTTCGCCATACCGTCCGTCGGTCTGTCTGTGCGTCTGTGTGAATGTGCGCTTTCTCACGTCATGCTACAGCCTAAACCGCTTGACGGATTTTCTTCAAACTTGGTATATAGCAGTTTGAAGAAAAACGGTTATCGAGATTTTTTTTTCGTTTTAGCCCGGCGCAAACTGTTACCTTTCATGTAACGGTTTTTTTCATTTTGGATTTGATCGAAAACGGCTCTAACGATTTTGATTAAACTCAGAATTTAACTTTCGGATGGCAATGGTACAGTGGATGAAGTGCTTGGTTGCTAACGTAAGAGTTGTGGGTTCGAGCCCCAGCCTGGGCAGCAACTTTTAAATATTCCCCCAGCTTCAACTGGACGCCACCCGTGGGATTTTCATGAGATAAATATCACCTATTTATCAATCCATTGTACCAACAAAAAATCTTTCCTATCTTTCTATTCCTTCTAACTATTGCCGTTCAGTTTGCATTCAAAAGACCTTGGGTCTTACAGGCATATAGTTAAAATTATTATAAATTATTATTATTATTATAAAAAATATTTCTAACAAACTAGCGTTTTTTGTTTTTGGCTTAAATGGTCGTAACGAAAATCAGGTTTAAACGGCTTTTTTTCAAATGGCCATAAGTTCGCAACGACTTGATTGAATTGACTCAAACTTCGTTTGGCATCGTTCTTTATAGTATTCTATAGGATGGTTTTGTAAATGTTTCATGGAAGCCTTTTTAAATGGTAGCTCCTATACAACGAGCCGTTCAGTTTTAGCCAACTTTTTTTGGTTTTTTCTAATTTGCTCAAAAATGGCTCTAACGATTTTGATGAAACTTTGTGTGTTATATTCTTTTAGTGTTCTTAAGAGAACTGCGTTTTTTTTTTTTTGGCAAAAAGTGCTAATAACGGAGATCTGGTGTTAACGTTTTTTTCCTCAAATGGCCATAAGTTGTCAACGGTTGTATCGAATTCAAACAAACTTTGTTTGGTATAGATCCTTTCAACTCTCTATCAGATGGCATTGTATTTTTGTCAGTTACTCTTTTTTAAATGGTGGCTCCCATACAAAAAGCCACTAGGTTTTGGCCAAATTATGTAGTTTTTTCTAATTTACTCAAAAAAAAATCTGCTTTTTATTAAACTTTGTATGTAATATACTCGTACATAGAATGTTTTGAAGAAAACAGTATTTAAGTTTTTGGCTACAAATGATAATAACGGAAATTTGTTTTAACAATTTTATTAATTGTGCCATAAGCGGACATTTATATCATTTATAGCACCCAAAAGATGACATCTAAATTTGGTATACTAAAGTTTTCTTAACATAAACTTCTGTATATCGGGTTTCAAGTTTTAGCCAAACTTTTTTAGTTTTTCCCAATTTTTTCAAACATGAGTTCTTCATATTGCTCGAAAACTTTGTTTTCATCGTACTATTGAACCCACAGAGCAAGTACGTGCGACCTAGTCGTGCATTTTATTTATGTTAACGAACGTCCAACAACCAAACAATTTCTAGTAATAGAGCACAAAACCAACGCACAGGCAGCATCAAAGATGAACAAAATAAAATACACTAGCTCTGTGTTATCACCCATAAAATGTGACATACCTTTTCATGTCACCTCCAAGGAACGCTGTCGGCCTGACATGAATGCAATCATCCATACTGATAAAGTTGACTTACTCAATCTGATGTTCCACATTCACAGCTCCATCTCAAGCTTTAAACAAGTGTATAGTAGATACCTACCTATGAATTCACTGAAGCAGTCAGATAGGTGAGTTGGCGGGCAGGTCCAGACCAAACTGTGTAGAGGCCTATTATAGGAGTCTTTTGGGGCTCTCTTTAGATCAATCAACTCAATTCAATTCACTATTTTCGTTATAATGTTATAATTATAATGCTTATAATTACAGCTCTGGCAAAACTGCGCTTCGATTTGTTGCACAAATAAGATCGTATCTTACGCCTGTATGTCTATTTGGAACCAGATTATGCTACAATGAACTTCATTGTCAAATGTTTTCCAAAAGAGTGGTTGTTATGTCAGAGCTAAATACATAAATTGTTGATCTCTTACAACTTTTTATAGAATTAAATTGACATGCATTTTGAAGTGAAACTTCTTTAAAAAGGGTAAAATTTTTATGGATGAAGCGGAAACTAGCGCGACGGAAATGTGGGATGTTTCCGTCCCAGAAGAGGGAGAGAGCGATTGAGAGAGAGTGAGAAAAGGCGAACGTAGAATGAAGCCATGATGCGAGAGTAGGGAGCAAGCGAGTGAGAAAGATCGAGAGAGATTGAGATAGAGCGAACGTCACATCATGCACAGTGCCATGGGGAGAGAGAGCTGTATGTTAGGTTAGGTTTTTTTTTATAATAGTACAAACTGTATATCAACTGTGGGTAGGTCGGCGGCTGATATGATGGTTTAAAAATAGAACGGTGGGTAGTAGGGACGGTATGCATTATGTGTGTCTTAGCAGACAAAAGTGCTTCGTATACTCACTGTAGATAGCGGTTGATGGTTTTAAATAGGTTGGGGGGTAGCAGGGATGTGACTTGGTGTGTGGTTAAATGAGCGCTGGAACGTTAATATGAAAAATGTGATGTGTATAATATTACAATGTTGGATTTGCATAACAACCGACGGGCAGTTTTATGGCTTGCCTTACATCTAATCCGGGACTGGTTTGTGATAGGAGCTGATTCTCATCTCCAATATTCGGCCTCACGCGACAGCATACACCACCCTTCCCACCCAGGTCTGTGTTCATTTTTGTTAATGCAAATGGTTTTAGGGGATTTAGCTCGCCTGTAATGTTATTCCCATATACATTCATCTATATCTTAAAGGAGCATCAAGCGCCATCTCCACACAAAAGTAGAAAGCAAACTCAAAAAGAACCAGGTAAAGACGAACCTAGCTAGGGCACAGAAAAGCAAACAAATGAATCAACCCTAACCCTCAGATAGTGATTTCCTACTTCCATTTTTTTTGTCTATGTGTATTGGTGTTTGTGCAAAAGTGTATAAATATATGTGTATTTTGAATGCAATGAAATTTTCTTTGATGGTAATAATGGGATTTACTTCCTTTCAACCATCTCTTAGGAACTTTTTGAACACCGCGCCCGCCGACATCAGTCTGCCGCTTGCTGTTGCTCCTGGTATTATCCAATTTTAAACGTAATCTCCATAAGAAGAAAGAAAATGGTGATTCTCCTCTTGCTGTTGAAAATTAAGTTGAAAAGCAGCTATGGCGAGCCCCACTTACTTGGAATATTCGTCTTTCTAATTGAAGTCACCTTTCTTTTTTATTATAAAAAACCCATCTATATGCATTTTTATTATACGTTTTCCGATTTAAAATTGCAAATGGATGTTCATTTACACAAAATTTATATTTCCGCTTCGCATCATATCGTCTTTTCTATCAAAATTTGAGTCGGTTCGCAAAAATAGAAAAAATGAGAAAATATTGACAAGTGGCTGCTTTTGTGTTGCTAAAAGAAGAAATTGCTTGTCAAAAACATATGCACAATGCTTTTCAAAAATTCTCCTTTCAAAGGAATCTTATACGTCAAAGTATTTGGCATGCAATTGAGGGTCTAGTAAAGCAATGGGCATACAACATTCACACCCTTCCGTGCAGCCAGCACTTTCCTGCTTCAAGATTGAAAAATCGAGAAACTGACAAATTGTTCCTTGTGATTGCGATATAAGCGCTAACAAAAATAGCGGTATGGAAGCAGCCAGTTATTCAGCAAGTTAGTTTTCTCCTCTCCTCCACACCATGATGCTGGAGGTAAAGTTTTTTTTTTCTACTATAACTCCTAAAAGCATACTCTATACTTCCTCTCGTGGTTTGTTAGTTTCGCAAGTTTCATTGTGATGAATGTGACGTTACTAGTTTTCATCTTCCTCATTTTGTTCCAGCCCCGCTTTGCTTGCCTCTCCCTTAAAATTCAATTATTACTTTATTTTATGGTAATATATATTCATTAGAAAATTACAATGGTTGTCTTTGCGGGGTTATCGGAGATAGCGCGTTGGTGAAAAGCGTGCATCATTATATTACTATCAATATACATACCATCCAATGGGTGGTACACAATTGTGATATTTGCTTGTAATAGAATTAGAAAAAGTTCCCAAATTATATCCACCTCCTGATTCGTTTTGTGTGTGACTTTGGTTCATGATCAATCAATTTTTTACAATGGACAGAAAAGTTCTTGGACTTTCTTTAGATTTCGTTTTTCTTAACTTGGTATACATTCAATTCAATGAAAATTTTCTTCCTGATACTGGAGGGTTTTGAAATGAACTCTAGAGACATCACCTTGCAGCTTGCACTAGTGCTCATTCAAGCGATATAAGGATTTTTTGTATTTGTATCCTCTTGAAGTAGATTGAATGTGCTTAGCGAAACTAAGAATAAATTATAGATTGATTTTTGTGTAAAGACAAACGAAGACCAATCTTTGGTTTGCCATACAGAAACTCTTCATTACGAGCCAAATCAAATTCAATGGCTCTGTAATTAAAATTAATGAAGTTTTAGTTTAAAGTTGATGATTGGAGGGTAAGTGAGGCTTTGCTTTATGAATTATATTTAGAAAGCAATTTTAGGCATTGATTGCTTTATTTTACTATTCATGGAGGCTGTAGTGTGGGATGCTCTACGCTTTTATATATTGCATAACGCTCATTTCAACACTATGTTTGGATTGCGTCCCGCATGCTATAACTTCGAACCTATCAGCTAAAACTTGATTGTTATTCACTCTTAAGACTTACTTAATATCTGTACGAATATGGTAATGTGTTTTCAAGAAAAAAAAAGTCTTGAGTAAAATAACTTTTCCCTCGCCAGCTCCAGAAAATGATTACCAAACCTTAAGAAAAATTTTCCCGGATGGCACAGAATCTTCAAATTTTAAAAATTGGAAGAAGGAAAAACAAAATTATTAAATACTTGAAAGCAACAAACATAACTTGAGTTTTAACAATTATTAGGTATATATACGCAGCATTAAATATAGAATACCTGCAGTATTTAGTGTGGTAGAATTATTCTAGTTTTTACCCAGGTTATGTAATATGTATTTGAATTGTAGGAAATGGTGTAAGGTGTAACTACATTATGTTCAATCAAAACTAATTTCAAAATGTCCCCCATAAGTATTTAAATGAAAGTGGTCACAAGAGTTACGACCAACCAAACTGTTACGCTACAAAAAGTATATATTTAGCAACTGTTCTGAGTTAAAGTCTTTGAACCAGTTTAGAAAAACTTGATTTAATTAATATCTTGAAAAAATTTCAGCCTTCTAATTCAAATACATCTGAATACCTAAATTTCTTTGTAAAGGAAGCGAATTGTTCTCTATAATTTTTACTTGTGATTACAGGTACCTACTAAAGGGCAAAACAAATTCTAACAATCAAACTTAACATTACGATGATGGGGAAGTGGAATAAAGTGAGACGGACAATTCTGTCTGTCTGTCCGTATAGTTACCTACAGCCTAAACGGCTGTACCGATTTGTTTCAAACTTGATACATAGTATTATTATGACATCCTATAGAGAGGGATTTTTGGAGTTAGCATTCTAGCTCTAAAACTAAGCCATACGATTTTTAGTGAAAAATTAATTTTTCTCAAAAACGGCTCCTACGATTTTGATAAAACTTTCTGAATAGTGTTTTCTGGTGCAAGCTTTATGCTCATGTTGGAATAGATTTTTCAGGGAAAGTCTAACAACGGTACCTCCAATAGGAACGGTTTTTTGAAATCATATTCTCTCGTAAGCCACTTGACGGATTTCGATTAAATTTTTAAAGTAGGAGTAGGAACTCTTAATTTTTTTTGAGTTTAATAAAAAAGTTAACATTTTTTTTAACCTTTGGTTTTTTTTTGACGGTTTGATCAATGTTTTTTAGCTTTATTTGTCTAATAAACACTACAAAGTTCTAGAAGTTGGCGGACTCAAAAAAAAAATAAAATTGGAAAAGGTTTTCGAAAAGTATTTTTCAAAAAAAAAAAAAAACGTTTGTTGAAAAAACTGTTCCGACGATTTTGAAATTTTTGTTTCCTTAAAATTCAAAACAGACGGCTTACTTCATTTTTTAACTATTGATTTTAAATTTATTATGATATTTTCCTTGGCTTCCGTCGCAATGCTGAACGGTCTCGACAACTCATAGAAGCAATTCCAGAGAGTGATAGAACCGTCCAGCAGAAAGAAAAATTAAGCTGGGCCTTGAAGGTATTGACCGAGGACATAAAGCCTGTGGACTGTACGTCCAAAAGGCAGAGGTCAATGGAAGAGGCTGTACCGGTTCCCAAAAGACCAAAGGGGAACAAAAGCAACCCTCCCTATCCTTCTGGGCTCGTTAAGCAAAAATCTTTCAGCGACGCCTTGAAGGGAAAGATTGTCATCGCCGTTATTGACAAGAGCGATCCAGATGGCACGATCTCGTCCGATAGATGGCAGCTAGTAAAGATGAAGCTCTCGGCTAGCTTCTTAAGTTTAAAGCTGGCAAATCCTGGTACACCACCTATCACTAGTGATGGAGTGATGGCATGTCAACTAGTTGTCTGCGAGGACCAGAGATCGTGTGATCTGTATAGGCTTGCGATCGGTGGTCTTGGGGAAGTAGTAATAGTAGTAGTAATAATAATGGACTTTATTTCATTATAAAAGTTACAAGGATTTCATTATTCTAAGTCTATATTGGTTTGGCCCAAGGCCGTCTACCAGATTGGCATTGCTTTAAATAAAATTTGGTCTATGAATTACATTTTTATTGTGTTAAATTATGCGGATGTTTTAGAAGTCTCCCTCGATGATGCGTTTCCTGTAGTGAAGTGCGTTTACGGTGTATTTGTACAATAGGTCCCAGCCTTGTTCTCCGTTTAAGATACCGATTGCAGCATTGTCATTCAGAACATACGAACCGAAAAAACGTCTCCGAATTACTTTCAAAATTGGACATATTGCTAGAAAGTGCAATACGTCTTCCCTTATTTTCATATTGCAGATGTTGCATAGTATTGGTAGATCTGGTCGATGAGGTATATAATTCAAGCTAACTAATTCTCCTCTCATTTTAAAAATCGTGCTTATTTTATCAATTGAGAAGCAGTTTAAAAGATATGTGTGTTCTTCAAGATTATACTTAAGTTTGCTATAGTACAGCCTATATTGGGAAGCTTGGGCTTCGTTAACATATTTTTGATAAACCGTATTGCCAGTTTTTGTTAATAAGTTATCAAACTGTCTTCTAAGAGAGTTAGACTGCAGATCTGGTGTTATTTCAAGGACTACTCCACATTCAGAAGCTAGACGCTCCCATTCTTGCATTAGATTTCCTTTTGTTCTTATGATATGCTTAAGTACTTTCTTAGGCAACCTCTCTTCCTCCAACGCTATCACTTTGACCATGTAGTCAAAATGCATTTTTAATGTGTTTAAAAACATAGGGGGCGTTCCCGTTTCTAAATGTAGCATGTAGTTGGGGGTACTGCTTGGTAATCGGAATATCCGCTTAAGAAAGAAGCGCAGGCATTTTTCAACAGCTTCAAATGAACAGTACCCCCACACTTGGGCTCCATATAAAAGAATTGTGGATGCTGTCGATTGGAATAGCTTTTGCTTGGCACTATGACTTACATGCCTATTACTTATGCATCTCCTCCAAACTGAACAGATCGCTCGTTTAGCTTCAGATAATTTGCTTTGAAGGTGTTTGTTTAAGCTAACGTTAGGGGTGATAAGAACTCCAAGGTACTTGTATTCACGTACAATTTCAATAGGATTATCTTGAAAAGTCCACTTTTCATTTCGACTGTATCTTCCCCCACCATTTCTAAATATCATCATTTTAGACTTTGTTAGGTTAACAGATATATTCCAAGTGTTGCAGTACATATCAAGCCGATTTATCATTAACTGCATACATTCTACAGTATCTGCAAGAAAAACGATATCATCTGCGAACATAAGTGCAGGGATATTTGTTCGATCTATCTCAATCCCGCCTCTTACAACCTCCGTTATGTCGTTTATATATAATATAAAGAGTAATGTGCTCAATATACAGCCTTGCTTCACGCCCATTGCAGTCTCAAAGCCTTCGGATAAGAAGTTTCCATCCCACACGAAAGCTATGTTATTTGCATACATTGCTCGCAAAACGTTTATTACTTTTGTCGATATTCCATATCGAGATAGCTTATAAAAAAGCGCCTCTCTAGAAACAGAGTCAAATGCTCCTCGGAAATCTACAAAAAATGAGTAAAGCTTTTTGTGGTTCCTCTTGTAAATTTCAACAATGTTAGTTAACACAAATATTTGGTCGATTGTGGAATAATTCTTCCGGAAGCCCGCTTGAAATTCATGGATGATTTTCTTCTTATCCACCCACTGGATTAGCCTGTTAAAAAGTACTGCACCAAAAAGCTTGGTGGAAGTATTTAAAAAAGATATTCCTCTGTAGTTTGCCGGATCATTACAATCACCTTTCTTGTGTAGTGGAAATATAATTGATTTCAGGAAGCTTCCTGGTACATCAGCATTTTCGAAAATTCGATTGAATTCCAGTACGATTGCTGAAAGGAATTCACTAGTACAGTTCTTATAAAACTCAAAGGAAATGCGATCGTCTCCTGGGGCTTTGTTATTTTTAGAATTTTCGATTACATTTTGAACCTCTTCAAGAGTTATTGGTGCATCTAGAGATTCGTCAACAATCCAGGGTGCTGCATATTGAAATGGCTGGGAGATTAGTGGTGCGTTGAGCAGGATTGTAAAGTGATCTCTTAGATGTTCTGCTTGCAAGCATAGGGCGATATTGTTTTTTCTACCATTCATAATTTTGACTGCTTTCCAAAACTCCGCTGAGCATTTTGTTTTGTTTAAAATGTCGATATTTTGCTCGTTAAACGCTTGTTTTTTTGAAAGGCATAAGTTTTTGAAATGTTTATTTGCTTCTGCATAAAGAGTTTTTAACGTATTAGTGTTGTTCTTTCTTACTAACTTGAGAAATTTAAAAGATGCATCTCTAGCTCGCTTACAGTCTGTATCGAACCATTTTTGTTTGTTCCTACCATTGGCACTTTTATTTAATGGTGTAATTTGGGGAATGGCTTTTTTCATTATTTCCGTTAAAGCTTCAATGTTTGGTGTCGCATTAATTGTTGTCAAAGCTACGAGTTCTTTGTTAAGGTTTACTTGATATGAATTTCGAAAACTGTCTTTCCATTGTAGTTTCGGTAGGAGGCTTAACTGAGTTGAGCTGATATTGAGGTGGTTTCTATACGAGTAAAACGTAACTTCAAGAGGCATGTGGTCTGAATATGTCTTTGTTGCTACCTTGAATTCCTTTAGATGTTTGCACAAGTTTTCAGTTACAAAACAGTAATCTATAACAGAACACGCTGTCCCACGAAGAAATGTGTACTCCCCACAAGAATCTCCTTCACAGCTTCCATTTAGTACTCTGCAATCAAATGCATCCATTAATTCCAAAATAGCACCACCTTTGGCATCACAGATCTCGTCTTTAGAAACGCGTTGTGTATAAATCGAAGATGTAGTACCTAATTCACTGACAAAGTAATTTTGTGACTTGCCTATCCTCCCATTAAAATCACCGATTAATACTAAATTTTCCGAATCTAAAGAATTCAGCAGGTCGTTTATTTTGTTGTAGTCGCGCGCCCAATGATTGCAGTTTAGATATATCGGTACGATGTGACAGGTGTTTATGTCCGTTTTCAGTTCAAGAACGTATGATTCGTCGATGTTTTTAAAGCTAGCTTGTGCTCCTTTTAACTGCTTACGAAATGCATACAGTTCTCCACCACTTCCTCTTCCGAACGAGCTTGTTTTTACCGCAGGTATAAATTTTAATTCATAATTCATGAAAATATTCTTAAATCTTACTTCTTCATTTTCTAATAAATGTGTTTCAAATAATAGAAAAATATCAAAATCTTTAATATAATTGAAAAATTCTATAAATAAGTGCTTATTTTTAAGCCCTGATACATTATAACTTAATATTTTTAAATTTAGTACATTATTGTTATTCTGGTAGACGGATTTTTCTCAATACGATGGCTCGTGTAAACTCCCACTTCTGTGTGCACCTGAATTGAATACAGCGGTTGCTCCGATTGTGCTTACGCCTTTAGTTGCTGGTTGACTTTTTGAACTGTCAGATACAGATGACGTTGACGTTGACGTTGACGTTGACGTTTTGTACACATTATTTGAGTTTTGGTTTCGCAATTCATCATTCAATTTTTTTAAGGATGCCGGTATCTCTCCAAATATCTCACAGATTATTTTCACACCGTTTTCTCTACCGCATTTTAGTCCCTCGGAAGAATGCCAAGAAAATATTTTGCCCCCCACACGCAACTTGTCGTCTCTCAAAGCTACTTTCATTTGTGACTTCGAACGCTTCTCGCGCAGCTCATTCATCAGAGGGATTAGCTTTGCCCTTCTTTGACGAACGTTCGGTGGTAAATCTTTGCGAATGCTGATGTTTGTTTTTATTAGCTTTTTTGTTTGGCGTAGAACATTGATAGCTGCGTCTCGAGATTTCATCTTGACGATTATTGTAGCTGTACGTTCATCTCGGGTGGTAATTCTGTATGCAGATTCAATGACAGTACTTGCTTCGTTTTCTGCCAGCAAGCCAACACACACAGATTTTGCTTTTTCTGTTGGATCGTTGACATTTTCTGAAGGGAAGCGTACCACAACATTAGATTCAGTGCTTTTCATCATAAGTTTGTCCATTTGCTCTTCCAGAATCTTGTTACGATTTTCCAACTCCACAACTTTTGCTGAAATCTCATCTTGTTTTGTTTTGATTCCTGACAGCTCAGAATAAAGCTGTTGGAAGTCAGATTTTGAGACAAGTTCTCTTGCAAGTTCCCTGTTCTTTTCATCGAGAATCTCCTTTAATTTGTCTATGGAGATGCCAGTTATATTTTCCGATGACATATCGTTGGAATTGTTACTGGTTCGCCGTTTTTCGCAATTAAAATGTTCTGGAGAGGTTTCTTGTAACACCCTTTTGCTCATTTAGTGAGGTTAACTGACTAAATTGCAATTTTGTCTACAGTTTGGCGCTTAGAATTCTAGGACTTACTCTGAATTTTGTTACTTTGTGAGGACTAAATTCTTATATTGTACCACAAAATACAGATGTTTAATTTTGTTCACTTTTTCTTATTTAAATTAATTATTTTCTCGGAGCACTTCTAAAAAACGACTTTTCTATGACAGAACAGTGTTGCCCTTGGGGAAGTATGGCCAGGAGCGAATCTTGAAGTCGTAGCAAAGGAGGATATCCCGAGCAGACCCAGGACTCGCACCTGGATCCCAGCTGAACCCTCCGCGTGGGATGATATCATCCAAATAATCAGGCTAAGCAACCCACATATACCTACTCACAACTGGAAGGTCGCCAAGCTGGATGAGCAGAAGGGTCTTTATAGATGCGCGCTAATTGTGATCAATAAAGAGTCTCTTGCCCATTTGGCAAAGACCCAAGGTGTGATTAGGTATGGGTTCCAATCTATAACCCTAAAAGTTTATAAGAAAGACGAGTTAGAGCCAGGTATTATTCCTCCACATCCTTCGCTCTCTGACAACGAGGAGCCTATGTCGGAGGCATCGGCTTCTCCACCCGATAATGTGAGGATCACCTTTACTTCCATGGGTGAGGAGGCGGATGTCTCTGACTCATCATCCTCTACAGGTAAAACGTTGTCTTCTCTTACCTTTGACGAAGAGTTGATAGTAGAGACGTACGACTCCTTAAAAGGCTCTCTGAATGAGGACGAACTGCTCGGTTTATCTTCAGACGAGGACCTGAACAACACAGTGGTGGAGGCTTCTCAGCCTGATTGTAGCAACAATGCTGCAGTTAGTTCAGATTAACCTCCAGCACTCCAAAAAGGCTTCGGCCTCACTCCTCCTTCGGCTGACAAGCACTGGGGAGGACATAGTCCTGATCCAAGAACCATGGATACACAACAACCAGGTCCGTGGACTCAGGACTCCGGGATATACACTGTATGCATCAGACAAAGGTAACTTGAGGTCATGCATTATGGTGAAAAGTAGCATTAAAGTATTTTTACTCCCTAATTTCAGCGACCAAGATATGACTGCCGTAAGGCTAGAGACGGCTAAAGACCATTACTGGCTGGCATCGGCATATCTTGCCCACGACCTACCTATCCCGGGTGATAACCTTGATAGGCTGGTCAAAGAAGCTTAAGCAACAAACACTGCTCTCATTATCGGTAGTGATGTCAACGCCCATCATACAGTGTGGGGCAGTTCCAATATAAACAGTAGAGGTGAGTTCCTTTTTGATTTTATCTTAAGCACTAACCTTATTGTAAGCAATATAGGCAACGAACCTACGTTTGTTACTAAAACCAGACGAGAGGTACTTGATATTACTCTTGTCTCTGATTTCATCTATTCAAGTATCAAGGATTGGAGGGTGTCACCAGACCATTCGTTTTCTGATCACCGTTACATCCAATTCAAATTAGAAGATGATCCCCCTTGCCAGGTAGCTTTCAGAAATCACAGGAAAACTAACTGGCTAAAGTACAGAGATACACTTAAAAACCTGATAGATTGTAATCTCTCAATACCCCCCTGTAATACCCAGGAGCTTGACAAGAAGGTTGATGATCTTACATTGGCCCTCAACAATGCTCTGGCAACCTCTTGTCCTCTCATAACACCAAGAGGCAAGAAGAAGCCTTACTGGTGGAATACAGAACTAGAACCGCTTAGGAGAAACAGTCGTAAACTGTTTAACAAAGCCAAAAGCTCAGGAAATGAATCGGACTGGGAATCATACAAGAAGTCCCTTCAAAAATACAAAAAAGAACTTAGGAAATCTAAAAGAATGTCTTGGAGAAATTTTTGTGGTAAAATCGAAAATGTCTCTGAAGCATCAAGGCTTAGGAAAGTTCTCTCAACAAACCCAGTAGTACCAAGTTTTATGAAAAAACCTGAAGGCTCCTGGACGATATCAAGCGAGGAATCGCTCAATTTACTACTGGATACCCACTTTCCTGGTAGTTCCTCTGATATCAGTAATATTCACTCTAATAGGTCAAATATTCAAAATATCCCTGAAGGTCTGATCAACAGGGACAAACTGCTTTGGTCACTGAACAGCTTTGAGCCTTACAAGTCTGCTGGGCTAGATGGCATAATACCCGCTGAACTACAGAAGTCTTCAGATATTATTCTGCCTGTGTTGGAAAATATTATGAGAAGCTGTTTGGAACTGGTTCACATTCCCCGGTCATGGAGAGAAGTTAAAGTAGTGTTCATACCAAAAGCGGGAAAAAGCTCCCAAACAAACCCCTTAAGATCTAAGACCCATAAGCCTATCATCATTCCTTCTGAAAACCTTAGAACGTCTGATTGATATATATTTACGCAATAACATTGATACTAAACTTTTGTCGATGTCTCAACATGCTTACTGCAAAGGGAAATCGGTAGAAACTGCGCTACATTCACTTGTCCGCACTATCGAATACTCCCTCCATCACAAGGAATACACAATGGTGGCTTTCCTCGATATAGAAGGCGCTTTTAACAACGTCGACACATCTGCAATCGCTAATGCACTCTCAGGTCTGAAGGTAGATGGCTCACTTGGTAAACTGATCGACCAAATGCTGATAAGTAGGGTGATCAACTCAAAACTGGGTGTACCATCCGCAAGACGATCTGTTAGTAGAGGTACGCCACAAGGTGGTGTCCTATCTCCACTCCTTTGGAATTTAGTGGTAAATGAACTATTAATAATGCTGGAAGAGGGGGGATTCAATGTGATTGCCTATGCGGATGACATTGCTATAGCCGTTTCAGGAAAGCATCTCAGCACCTTATGTGAACTTCTCCAATCTGCACTCAATAAGCTCACAAATTGGGCAAGTCGTTGTGGACTAGGTGTTAACCCCCACAAAACTGAACTTGTCCTCTTTTCAAGGAAATATAAAATTCCACACGTCGACCCTCCTTCTATTAATGGTATAAGTCTTATATTCTCTGACGAAGCAAAATACTTGGGTCTTATTTTGGACAAGAAATTAAGCTGGAAACCCAATATACAAGAAAGAGTAAGGAAAGCCACAGTAGCCCTTTTCTCTTGCAAAAAAGCCATCGGCAATAAATGGGGTTTAGAGCCCCACGTTATGCATTGGCTCTACACATCGGTGATAAGACCGATTCTCACTTATGGGGTGGTCGTCTGGTGGCCTGCCCTAGACACAGCGTCGAATAGTGCTAAGCTCAGTAAAGTCCAACGTACCGCCTGCCTGTGTATAGGCGGTGCGCTACGCACTACTCCCTCTGCAGCGCTAGAAATACTATTCAACCTGCTACCCCTAGATATTTTTAGCAAGCAAACCGCTGCTTGCTCAGCAATTCGCCTGAAGGCGATCTCTATATGGAAAAATAATAATTATGGCCATGCTAACATACTGAACACCTTCAGTATCCCCCAAAGTAACATAGACTACTCCACATCCCAACTTCATTTTGATAAAAACTTCCAGGTAAGCATACCATCTAGATCACTCTGGGAGGAAAGTCTTCCAGGACGACGATCAAATTCAGTTTTTTACCGATGGGTCGAAAACAAATGATGGGGTAGGGGAGGGGTGTTTACTCTAATAGACTAAATCTTAGTCTCTCCTTCCGTCTACCAAACCATTGTAGCGTGTTCCAGGTGGAACTAATGGCAATTAAGGAGGTTTTATCTTGGCTTAAAGAAAACGTGATATCTTCTACGGATATCATCATTTTCTCTGATAGTCAAGCCGCGCTGAGGTCCCTGGATTCCATCTCCTATAACTCTAAAACAGCTCTCGACTGTCGATCATCTCTTAGATAGATGACGGAACAGTTTAACATTCACCTCTGCTGGGTGCCAGGGCACAGAGATATTCCCGGGAACTGTAAGGCCAAGGAACAAAACTACCTATATTAACTGAACACAGTTACCTGGGTGTTCCCATTGCTACATGTTAACTTTTGCTAAGGCAAGAAGCTATGGATAGAACTAATCTTAGGTGGACAAGTGGCAACATATGTCTAGCGACAAAACGGATTTGGCCAAAGCTGGATTCAAATCGCTCTAAGACTTTGATCTCTCTGAGCAGACGGCACATTAGCTCCATTATAGGTGTCATTACAGGACACTGCCTCATAGGTAGACACGCCATAAGACTTAGCGTGTTCGCAAACGACTTTTGCAGAAGTTGTATGGACGAAGAGGAGGAAGAGACAATTGCCCATCTTCTTTGTACATGCCCTGCACTAGCTCGCAAAAGGAAACTCCATCTGGGAGCATACTTCTTCAACGATAGTAGTGATCTGTCTAACGTGGACACTAACTCTCTTTTAAAATTCATTAGAAGCACAAACTGGTTCTTAGTTACTAGGGGTAAAAACACCAAACTCGTGGTATCACAACGGTCCTCTCATGGACTAAGTGTGTTGGTCTTTTCAGCCAACAGCCACTTTAACCTAACCTAACCTTTCCTTGGCTTTTTTTCAAAAACTCCTGCCCCAAGACCATACTGTCACATATTAGAGCAAGTTCGTGCGACCCAGTCGTGCACTTTATTTATTTAAAGATACCGCACCAAAAAGTTTGCTCTTTTGCTTAAAGATATAAAGACAAAACCATCACTTTCTTGAAAAGATAAGAGGTACCAATTTATACTATTCAGAACAAAATAAGTTTCACCCGAATAGTTTTGTTTCTAGAGTATTTTTTGCTAACAGCTTTAAAAAGTGACATTGGTAATTAAATATTCACTGTTTTATAAAACATAAGACGCAGTAGCGGATTTAGGCGTAGGCCTGTGAGGCCCGGGCCTAGGGCGGCAAGTTTTGAGGCGCGCTAAAATTATAAGTCGATTGGGTATTCTGTAAACAGTAAGACCAAATTTTAAAGTTTATTTAAAAAAAAAATTGTTTTATGCTAGCAGATTATCTAGATTGATTTTATATTTTCCAATCAAAATTTAATTGTAATACATATATTTGTTTGCTCTTTATTTTAAAACAAAACATTAATTCACCATGATGAATTATACAAGAGGTGTCAGTTGACCCAGAAAATATTTTTTTTGTTTTTCAATTTTTTACGAAATTTTATAGTTCACGTTATGTTAAGCCCTCAAAGATCAGCGTGATTGATCAGTTTAAAAAGGTCGCAATATGAAAAAGGTTTCGGTTGCTTTATACACATACACACACACACGAATAAATGGCGCTATATCGTCTTGGGCCTAGGGCGTCGTCAAATCTAAATCTGCTACTGATAAGACGGTGTTCTTATTAAAAAGAATAATTCAAATATAAGCAGGTAGTAGCTTTTATTTTGCTTTAAAGAGAATACATATATAAAATTATCTATTGATGAAAATTAAAAATCCATAAATAAAAAAAATTTACCACAAATCGTTAGGTAAAAGTAGTGATCTTCAAACCCATAAAAAGTTACATGAAAAACTGTGGCACCCGTTGCGTTAGTAATAGCATTAGCATATCGATTGGAGCATGCATGCATACTGCATAGGCCAGTGGTGTGGCGGCATTGGTAAAGGACAATGCTATTGCAATACGATAGACACGGACGTACCGTGAAATATAGGGATTCTTTCTTTAGCCGTACAACACGAATGTGGTATGAATTGCCTGGTACAATATTTTGAACGCCATTTAAAGTAGATTGAGTATTTCCTCATAGATGTCATAGATGCAATCAAAAGTCCTCTTACATGAAATTCTCTATACATTATACCTACATTCATTTTACCGAAAAATTGCAAATTATTAATGAATCATGACTGTCCATTGCTTAATACATTCCTTTTTTTTTGTAAATCAGTTTTAATTTTAATTTTTCTTAAGACTTACTTAATGCTAAGCAAAAACCTAAACTAGCTCAAACATTAACTTAAAATAACTTATTGGTCATATGCGTGTGCTCTCAATTACAACATAATAGTCATTATTAATTATATGTAGGTACTGCCTTTTGGTATAAACGCTATCTATCTTATATACTTACGAGTATATACATAATTCATTAATTGTTTTTGTATTGAAAAAAAAAAACTCGATATACAAAAAGTTAGTAGAGTAGGTACTTACAGCAATTCTATAATAGCTCTTAGTGCACAATACACAAACAACAGGTTACAAAAGGTACCCCTTTGGGGTTGGGATTGTCTTTTGATGATATGAAAAGATTAAACAGAAAGACACCAATATTGAACTACCTTGCTGCGTAATACTGACGAAAAAGAATACCTACCTACATAATTTATGAACATTTTCGAATTGCTTACACAATTTATCTACCCTAAACGCTTGACCCGTGTCAAAGTGACATATGATTCTCAATTGTCGCTAGCATTACTATTACAACCCATTTAGCATCATCCGCGTACCACATCGAGTTGTTTCCTATCCTATTATGTACAGAGTCCTTGACAACATCATAAATTCTATAAAATCTCAAAATTGAATAGGACCCTTTTCTATTTTATTGTGTAATAATATATTCAAGCCTCATAGGCCAACATTAAATAATTTTAATGATGGTAAGTATTCGGATTCTGTTGCCAATTTGTTGTCCCGTTTTGTGTTTATCGATTCGGGTTGGGCCACTACCTAATATTCATTTAGTGAAATGCACTTCTCATTTTGATTCGAATAGTTCAACTGTTGAACTGGACTCTTCAATATCATGTGCATTTGACGTGAGAGTACTTCCGAGTGGCCTCTTAAAACCTCTCACATCCCGAATATAATGAATGCATAAGTTGAATGAATACATAGTTCTAGTCCTGAATTCTGGCGATGACAATTTCAAACCTTTACCCTCACTACTGGTTGTACCTACGTAACGTTATTCAAATAGAAATCGACATTAAGTCTTATTTTAGTTACATATAGAGTAGTTGGTCGAAAAATAAAATATAAGGGCCGTAACTGAATGTGTGTTTGGCCAAAAAGAACGACATTATGCCATTGCCCAATCTCACATTCAATTAATTAATTAGCTTTGGGTGAGTTCATACACAAGGCACACGCTAAATTGCGTGTCAGGACCAGTTAAACAATAAAGCAAAATAAAATTATTTTGTGAGAGACGTCAGATACATTTTCAGAGGTCGATATAAGATGCTGTGTTACTATTACTATGTCTTCCATAACATCAGTATAGTTTTTTTTTGTTCGTTCATTTTGTCTATTGTTATTTTTATCTACTTTTCGTGTAGTGGTATCTGGTATGTCGTGGTGTAAATAGAAGAAAATGATTTTTGTGGGTGAAAAGATGTTCGCTTGAGTGAGGTCACATCCAATTTGCAAAGGTCATAAATCTTTGCTTTTGGCCGAAGTTTTAGTTTTCTGTGTTTGTCTCATTCTGATTGAGGAGTTTTGTTGTTGTGTGTTATTTCCATCATAATATATTAGTTCTTGTTTTTCTTTCTCGTGAGATAAATGAAAAATGGATCTCTATATTATTTGGCTTTTTGTTTTTATATTTTGAATTCTTTTTTCTTATACATATATGAACTCATTTTTATAGTGTATATAAAAATATACATGTGTTTTCTTATATTATATGGTGTGCGTGTGCGTGTTGTAGAAGTCTCCTGAGATATCATTCCATGTGAAAAGTTTGTAGCACTTTACTTATATTTACTTGCAAATTTGTTTATAAATCATTTTCTTAGGAGAGCTTTACTTGGTAAAAGAAAACAAAAAATACAAAAAACGAGTATATGTACTATACCTATAAAACTTATGATAAATGTCTTATTTTGTATTTGTAATAGGTATAGCTATGTCACTTGTAATATAACCCCCAAAGACGTTCAGAAAAAGTTATGTATATATGTAAAATGAAAGTTTTGATAAGTGCATATTTTAATAAAATTTAAATAACTTTTCAAATACCTATTATTAAAATCATCTTTGTCTGCAGTAAAATTTTTTAATCTGGTAGCTATATATATGCTTAGTTAGTATTACTTAGATTTAGGTACATATCTTTTTTTTTAAGAAACGTATTTTATATCACAACTGAAAATAATTTTTTCCTACACTCATGTTTGTGTTTTTTTTTTTCATCACTGTCTTGTTAATCTTATCAGCTGGTTTATTTATTGAAGAACTTTGGTTTGGGTGGGAGTATTATCAAAAAACATTATTTTTGAAAAAAAAAAAACTACTTTTTGTTAGTTGCATTCTTCCACTGTTCAATAGTCCAGTTTGCATGTTCTTGGGTAAAACGAAGTCTTTCCCTACGATGCTCTGGGAGCAATGCAGGGGCTAGGGCCAGTCTTTTTCTTATTGTTCGTTCACTAACTCTTACATTTCGCACTTCTTAGAGTACGAGCTTCTGTAGCAGTGCTAAGCCGATCTATTACCACGTTGTTAAAAAAGCGGTCGTCTATAGCCGATGTGCATCGATGTCTGCCTTGAACTGGCCTCCTTGTGTATGAACCACTCTCTCGAAATCGTCTGATGGCATCTCGGATAGTGGTTCAAGGCACACCAATTATCTGAGCAATCCGACGTTGGCTGTTCCCCACTATCCACGAAAGCCACGGCCCTCGCTACTCCAGTTGGTTGTAACGGCATTTTTTGATTCTGGTTACCAATGCTATAGGTGTACAAAAACTAATTTTCCACTTTCCAATATCCACAAATAAAAAATTAAGGAATAAAAACCACACTACTTAGAGCACTCAGAAATTCAAATTCCAACTGAATTACAAAAATGCATACCATGCACAAATAAGAAAAAGAAAAACTTAATTAACTGTTCAATTCATGCTCAAAATACCTAATTGACCAAAAAAATTCATTATGCGGTGGGCGATTAATTGTGCCGGTGAGTGTATTGATATTCATAAAGCAGATGAGAATTTTTTCTTGGGCCCAGAGCAAACACTAATAAGACTAGTACCAAATGAAAGTTAATCTAGCTGCCAAATATTTTCGAATTTGGTTTTGGAGATTTCGAGATAACTGAGCTTGAAATTGACCATTGAAAATTGAACGAATCTGACTTTTTTCGAATAATTACGTATACATATAAATCCTTAAGTATCGCACGTAGGATAATTATTTTGATATCAAATAAAAGATAAAGATACAAAAAAAATTAAAAAAAAAAAAACAGAAAACAACTTTTTTGAAAAAACCTTTTTTGAATAATAGGTACATTTACTTTAAAATGATCATTATATACAAACAAACATGTTTCTATACATCAAAATAAATGCGCAATCCATGATTTTTAAAGATACATTCAGACTTCTTATATTTGAAATTCGCTTTACCTAATTGTTACAAAACTTAACAGAAACCTTAATAGGCATCCTCAGAAGACTCTTTCAAAAGATTTGGGCCTCCTAAGAAGACTCTACCAAAAATATTCTTACTGATTTGGCCAAGCTTCACAGAAACCGTCGTAGGCATCTTCAGTTTTTATCACCAAAAGATTTGTTTCTTTTTTGACAAAATGCATATATTATTATATGTATATATTGTATTATAGTACCTACCTATAGATAAAAGAATAAAATGCCCGACTGGGTCGCACGAACTTGCTCTTATGATAAGCCAATTGCGTAGTGGCTGCATATATGGATATTAAAAAAAATTAAATAATTTCGAAAATTCTTTTATTTTTTTAAATTAGTTTAAGAGTTTTCTCGGAAAAACTAAGTATGCAATAAAATTTCAAAGCTATACGTCAATCTAGGGAAAAAAATATTGAAAATCGTTGGACCAGTTTTTTTTTTAAAGTTTAGTTTTGAAAAACTTTTTCAAAAAATATTTTGAAATTTAAAAAAAAAATATATGGCAACCTGTAGTTTACATTTGAAAAATAATTTAAAAAAAAAATCAATAAAGCCGTTTCCAACATATTTCGAAAACCAAAATTTTGTTTGAGAAAATTATAAAAAAATCAAAAAAAAAAAAGTTTTTGAAAATTTTGAAATGCCATATTAATAAAATTATGAATGACTTCCTGTGGCCAAAATTTTATTGAAATCGAATGTATAGTTTACGAGAAAATTTGATTTGAAAATACTGGTTCTATTAGAGGTACCGTTATTAGACAAATTTTGAAAAAAAATTTCAAACCAAAAGATAGATTGTCTTGCCAAAATAGCATTCTGAAAGTTTTATGAAAATCGTTAGAGCCGTTTTTGAGAAAATCAATTTTTGTCTTCAAGATTGTATGGCAGGTGCCGTTATTTTTGGACCTAGAGCAAAAATAAAAAATTTATTCCGAGGGACGGCCAAATAAAAGCAAATCGGCCCACTCATTCAGTCTCTAGAGGCGCGAACAGACAGACAGACAGGCAGACAGACGGACGAAATTTCCAGACCCACTTTTTTCGACTTCTCCATCATCGTAATGTCATGTTTGATTGTTATCTCAAATTTTTACTTGCGATTATAGGTAGGTACTATAAGGCAAGTTATGCATTCGTCGAAAAAAAATTTTGAGATAACAATCAAACATGACATTACGATGATAGCGAAGACGAAAAAGATGGTCTAAGAATTCTGTCCGTCTGTATGTCTGTCTGTCTGTCTGTCTGTCTGTCTGTCTGTCTGTCTGTCTGTCTGTCTGTATAGACACCTACAGCCCAAACGGGTGAGCCGAATGGCTTAAAACTTGGTATATAGACTTTTTTAGGTATTGTACAGAGGGGAAATTGAATTTTTTTTTTTAGCTCAAAAAATAGCAGTACCTGCCATACAACCGTTACGTTAAAGCTTATTTTTCTCAAAAACGGCTCTAACGATTTCGAATTAAAAGAATCAGTGTTGCTTTTTAGGTACGACTAATCATATGGCTGAAAAAAAAAGTTTCAAAAAATGGCTAAGAACGGTACTTTCCATAGGACCGTTTTTTTTTGCTTTCGACTATCTCGAAAACGACTCAACCGATTCTTTCGAAATTTCACACACATATAGCTGTAGGTAGCTCGATTTGTATTGCATACCAATATTTTTGAAAAATATTTTTTTGTATTTTTAAAAGCATTAAAAAAAAAAAATTTAAATTAATATTTTGAAAACTGCTTATTTAATTTTTTTCTAAAAATTTGAAATAAATGTATTTGATGAATACCTATGAACTGGCGGTTTTGAATTTTTTTTGAAATTTTTTTTCAAAAAGTTTTTCAAAAATAACTTTTTTTCTCAAAAACTGCTCCACAGATTTTTATAAATTTATTCATTTATTTAAGAATTTTGAAAATTTTATTTTTATCAAAATCTCAAGCTCCTAAACCACTGTCACTCATAAGAGCAAGTTCGTGCGACCCAGTCGTGTATTTTATTTTTTCTGCACGAATCCATAACTTGCCTTATAGTACCTATAATCGCAAGTAAAAAATATCTGGCTCAATAAAAAAAAAAAAAAAAATGTAGCATGACATTGTGAGCGTTACATTTGTTATTTTTTTTTGTATTCTGATTTAAAGGAACGAGGGGGGATCGCCCCACCTCCGCAGGATTGTTCTCTTGTCACAGCCAACCCACACTCTATAGCTGTTTATCACACCTTAGGTGAATCGCCCTGTAGCAAAGTTTAAATTTATATATGTATACATAGTATTACACACAAATTATTTAACTATTTATGTAGGAGCCCTGATTTAAAAAATGTTTTAAAAATTCAGTGGACTCTACGTTTTAAAAAAAATATTCTATGTGACTTTTTCAACTTAAGGTCTATACATATACATCATCTTATGAAAGTTCCAACATTTTCACCCAAAACTAATAATTTAATCCAGAAAGCATATCAATAAAACTAGGTGTGCAAAGAGCATGTCAAATCAAAATAATTTATTATATACCTCCCTTTGTTTGTCATTGCAATTTCACAACTATAATTCGATTCAGAGAAAAACAAAGAGTGTCCCAATTGAATTCAATTGTATTTCGTATAAATTACAAATATTATTAATTAAAATTTGTCTCACACAATGAGATTCAAATTTACAGATTCGTTTGAAGATTCAATAATACACAAGAATATAACAAGTGAACGATTCACTTCCTTTCTACCAATCGATCAAAATTCACATCGCCTACAATAAATCTAGTAGTCGTCAGTTCTACATCCAGCTCTTGGTCACAAACTTTGTGAACTTTATTCAGATAGGGTACCTACCACTAATCCAGTTTCAGTTTCTGTTCCAAATGTATGTGTGTGCAGGACATTAGTAGTAGGAGAGAAATTCACAAACTTCCTCTTCCTTTTGGCTAACAGTGTAATTCGATTTTGAACTTGATCACGTTTTGCACCCACCTGGATTTTCTAACTAAATCCCCTTCAGGTTTTTTGGGAAAGAGGTAGTGTGCTTTTTCTCTAGGAGAATTCTTGTTCATCCCACTGCAATATGTAAGGTTCTTATAAAGATGATGACGATGCGATGCTTCGAGCGAAGTAGAAAATAACAATAGAAAGATTGAGAACGAAAAAAAAATAACAACAACAATGCTACCAGATTTACGGCTAGTTTGCAAAGATTATGTTTCTCCCAAGAAAGAGGAATCGCTGTCAGGATTTCCTCCACAAGCTCGTTTTTTTACTCCATTTCAACTGCCGAGAAGCCTTTGCAAAGTGCTAACCCCACAGCCTTAGAAGGTAAAGAAATACTAACCTGAAAAGATACATACCAATACAGTACATTTCCGTGTCAGTGACTCACTAGTCAGAGGAGATGTTGGCTGGGCAATCGAAGCATCTCCGGCTGAGATAATGTGTCGAAGCACTTAAGAAATATTGTTACATTCTTATTTGTTTAATGCCTTCTCTGAAAGCAAAAACTTCCCCAATAATCCGACGGAACCCAAAACTAATTGGATGACATCTATAAGAGATGGTAGGGGATTAGGACGGGGGTCGTTTATCATTAAATGTTAGATGAGAGACATCGCAGCTTCAATTTGTTTATTCATTGACATTCTTGTAAGTTTCATTTCTTCAGTTGGTGGTAGCTTAAAAGTTTGTTTAAGCTAATTAGCAATCTGTCACCCGTCTCGCCAAAATGGTTTCTAGCTAAAGACATTAATTGATCAAAAAGCTGTTATTACTTATATCCATATCTACATAATATGCAGTTCATCTTTTCGAGAATTTCGGGGTCATGTTGCCTATGAAGGCCATATCCACAGCTCTCGTGGAGAAAAAAAAATGTTTGTATTACATTTAAACAGCTCTATGGGTTATGGCAAAGTAGGACGAAAAAAGGTAAAGTATAAGGAATATTGAAATCCTTCGGAAAGAAGTTTGCTTCTCAAATCCGTTTAGGAATTCGAGAAGTTTGAGAACGAACCCAGTAAGCAAGGCAACTTGCAATGATGGCATTTGTTCGTATCTTATATAATCTAATGCATTTTTCATATTCTTAGGGTGTTTATCGCACTTATCGTCAGCAGCGGAGAGCTGCTAAAGTGAAAACTTTTCGTTTCAAAGAGTTATAAGTTTTCGTTCCTTAGTTTTTTCTGTTCTATTTTATTCTTGGGAGCAAAGCCCATTTTTTTTTGTCTTAGAGCATAGAGGGGAAGATAACGGGTTTTCACTGTCTTTTGTAAATCTGTACAAAGTCCTCCTTAAAGAGGTTTAAGACATGTGTTTCTTGTATACGGTAATAAAAATAATATTGGAAGCAAACTTGTATTATATAAAGTCGAGTGTAGAAGTTATTACTAGTTAATACTAGAACGCTTTAAATCTACTTAAAGATTTTATCAAATAGATTTTAATGAAAGTGTAAGTCGGTTAGTGGATCATATGGATTCAGAATTTTTTTAAATATGTCTTCTAAGCCATATGTACCTATCTCTAAAATTTAAATTTCGTTTGTGCAATACGCCCATCCATTTGGCTTATTATGTATAAGCTTCAATCTTACATAATTTTTTGAAAATTACGACTTTTTCTTAATACTGTTGGAAACCAATAAATATGATGGTGTTGTATTGGTTTAGCAGAAGGAGTTTTAGACATGAAGCAGCGAGTAAATTTTAGGAAACGACGTTGATTGTTTCGATTCAAAGGATATGCATTTGCATACTACAGTTGTTGGCAGGCGTATTCAAGTTAGCGAGCATACAAAAGTTATTAAGAGGGTCCGGGATCCGGGTAGCAAAACTTAGTGCTGAGAAGCCTAGTTTAGAGGTTAAGATTTCAGTCACATAATATGTCACGGTCGTGAATGGCATCCACAATGAAAAATGGAATGCATTTACGTGAAAAAAAGGAAATTCAAAATAATATATCACAGTGTTCACATGGGGCTTATGCTAAGTTTAAACATGAAGGTAGTAAGCTTAACAGCTAATTTATCTTATGGCTGATTTTATAGAAAAAAAAATATATATACAGGTTTTCCCCTGATTTGTAGGCAATATTTTAGGTCATGATTCTTGGGTATGTATATTTTAAGAAAAAAAAAAATCGTTATACAGTAAAGGTCTATCTCTAATTTGGATATCATTTTTTTGGAGATATAAGAAAAGGCTAACTATGGTGTTTTCTTAAAACATACACAAAAATCATGCCCTAAAATATTGCCTACGAATTTGGGGACACCCTGCATATAAGATACAATTATTAAGTCCAATCACGCTGTTTCTCAAAATAAAATCTCATAAATAGCCTGAAAGATACTATGTGGTGTGGAAAATCTTTTAAGAGATTTTATTAAAAAAATATTTTAGCAGATAAATATTTCTTTGCTATAACCTATAACATTACATAAAAACGGGACAAGACGGCATAATATTTGCTGAAATTAAGAAATCTCTTAATTTTTGGTTCAAGTTCTGCAGTCATCAAGGAGTAGTGTTCATACCAAAATTGGATTAAAGCTTAAAACTGAACCGTAAAGATTGATGCCCAATAAGCCTTTCTTCATTGCTTCTAGAAACCTAAGAACTTCTAATTGGTATAATTCTTCGCTATAAAATTAATACTAGAATTTTGTCTAAATAGCAAAATGCTCACTGGAAACAAAAATCGGTAGAAACAAACGAAGATTTTAAATCGTTGAATGATATTTAAGTAAAATCTGTTAATTTTTGTAATTTTTCTCCATGTTCTTATGTCAAATAATTGTCATAACAAAAAGCAAAAACATGCACCATTTCACGTACATTTAATCCTTTAGTATTTGCAATGCTTATGTTAGTGGACTGATGATGTCCTTAGAAGATAAATGCGTCGGTTTACTTTTGTAAAATAAATGTATTTACATTTATACATTGTGGAATAATCAAGTGTGTTTTTATTTAAAATGTTCTTAAATGAAATAAAACGAAAACAAATATTTGTAGGCCGGTAAAGTTAGCCCCAAAAATAAGGGTACCCTTGCATAAATTTCCAAGAAGCTAAAAATTTGTTTGCACAAAATTTTAGTTTTATAAATTTATTACGTGTCTAATTTTAATTGATTTTCCAACTGTTTCTATTAAATTCAGGAAAATATCATTACGACCTTCTATCATATCACCTATTTTATTATTTTCATATAATGTTCTACAATCATATCAACGAACAAAACACGGTTGCTCTTGGTAAAATAACAAAACAAAAAAATTTACTACTTACAGGGGCACTAATTTCGTTGTCTTAATTCATTGGCACCAAATATTTCCAACATTTTGACTATCACTCATTTGAACCCAAGGAACTGTCATAAGGCTGCGTCAAAAAAAAAAAAATCAAAAGCATACAAACAAACGATTTGCAACTTGACTTGTAGATGAAATATTTAAATTTCTTTATCTCTTGGCGCTTCCCAAATGTGCTCTGTAAAATGAAATGCATAGACAGTTAAAAAATAAAAATGAATTTAACGATTAAAATCTACTCTCAATGGCGCCACACTACAAAAATAAAAACTTCATCCAGCAAAGAATAAATACACTGGTATCTTATGGAAAAAGAATTAAGTGTTGTTTTTGTTCGTTGGGATTCCTCCCTTGCAGGATAAAAATATATATAATCCCTTTTTGGCTAGGTTCAAAAAAGCAATCAACATTTTGGCATCTATTCAACCAACAATCTTTCTTCATAGTTTTTGTGCTGTATTTTGTTGCATGTCTCCATAATATCTCCGCAGCTTGAATTTTAATATTAAATATAAAGAAAAAATAATGGAAATCCAGAATAATTAGGTAGTTATTATAGGTATAGTTGATATAGCTATCTAGACCTTAATGATAATCCCGCCAGTGAAAGATTACCACACAACAATCCTCGAAACATTTTTATATTGCGCTGCGGCGCAAATTTTATGGCTTATTACTTGTATGTCCAATAAAGCATTTTGGGTCCCCCAGCTACGTGGCATTGGTAAAAAGTAGGTTGTAACGCCCCATTCAAATCCAACTTCTGCACCAGCGGCAATGACGGGGGTGTTAACAAGAATCCTTAAATATGTAACTTACGGCGAAATTCCTTCATCGTTCATTCAAAGTTGATGTTTACTGTTTTGTGTTCACATTATGTCATTCAACTCCACCCCAACCGATCCAAAGTGTGCATGTGAGTGTGTGAATGTGCCTTTTTATATGTGTATTTAAATTATGATCATCTACCACACCCAAAACTCAAATGGCTCTGAAGCCCGACTACGATCTAATAAAACCGAGATTGGCTAAAGTTGAGGCTCATCCTTAAGGCCCGGTGGCAGGCGTGATTGTGGGAGTGGGCACAGGTCCGTACTCCGAAGGGAGGCAGAGCAAGACTATGGTAGCTTTAAAATATTACCTAGCTAAACAAAGTATACCGTGTGAAATGTGAATGTTAAAACAAACATAGTAAAATACTAAGGATTTCAAGGAGAGATTTTAAGTGTATTGATTTATGAGTGAAAAATAAGTTTCCGGAATTACAAAGCCTTTCTGAGGACAAACGGAGCAAGTTCAAAGAAGCTTATGATTTTCACATGAACAAAACAACCAACATAAATGTGGTTGAACAAAAATTAAGGCAAAAGTACTTAAATGTCCTCAATCCTCAACGTAGTGAAAATGTTTGGGCATTTGTAAGAAATCCTTTTAAACTCCACTACGATTCCGACGTTAAAAATGTCACTCCTGGGTTCCAAGCGAAACTTGATTTTTTTCCAGCACATCAATCTGCTGCAAAATCGACTATACCACAAAACGATATGACACTTCCTGTTCTTGGGAGATTGAATGGTTTTATGGGACATAGTTGGAAGATCAAGATAAAAACAATTCGCTGGATCCCAATAAAACATTAAAACACATAACAGAATTAAATATAACTGCCAATTTCTCACATTCCCATTGGGAAGCCGGTCCACACAGCTTGAATGAAAAGAAAGAAAATTGTAATGTGATGTTGTTTTTTTTAACAACACAATGTTTTATAAAACAATGGTAGTGTTTTTCATTGTTTTCGTTCTCAATTAAAAGTAAAATTTGATTTATAATAAACAAATGTAGGTACCTGTAAGTACTCGTATATGTTCAGAAAATCTGGGCTTCTGATGTCTTTTATTTTCTGACTAGCTTTTGCCCGCTACTTCGTACGCGTGGATTTTAGAATAAAGTAGGTATCTCAGTATATGTTTGTTTTTGCACAACCGGTTCAAAATGGGGGGTATGCGTGGTATGAAAGCTACATACTTTATCAACTCTACAGCCGTAAGATTTTTGGCTTCTGTATAGTATTATTTCGAAGTATCATAACGGTTTAAATTGCAAAGTTGGAGGGTTAAGTTCTGAAGAAATATACGAATATACCTAATTGGAATGCCCACTTTCAAAACGATGCTGCGCGCCGATACTGCTATTTATGGCAGCTCCGCTTCATCAGTTTTGGGCGTAAGTATTGCTCGTTCACCGTTCTTTATGGTTACATTATTTTTCGATTTCTGCTTTCGCTGAATGAGGCATTGTCTATATGGTGGTAAATAGCGCCATTTATGATGTTTTTGATGTAACTTCTATTCAGAACGACTAACTTATTTCTATTCATGTATACGTAGGTAAGTGTGGCACTATTTTATTATGTAAGTGAGACGCTACCTTCCTTAAAATCTTTTAATTTTGTGTTAAGTTCATTGAATAATGTTCGATTTCAGCAATATTAAAAAAACAACCAGAATTATATATTTTCCTGCGATAAAATGTAGCCTATATTTTAAGTTGGCGTACTACCAATAAATGTGCGAAAACCGCATTCAATTCCATGCAGTAGTTTTTGCGTGATGCGCGTACAAACATACAGACAGACAGACAGACAGACAGACAGACAGACAGACAGACAGACAGACAAAAATTCTAAAAACGGTTGTTTTGGCTTCTGTGGGTCTAATAGAGACTCCCCATATTAGTTTTGCGTCTATATCTTCAATGTACAGACATCGACCCGTTACAATTTTATTATATGTATAGATAACTTTCAGAGCAGAGATTCTCAACTCTGCTGTTTGCTTGGTCATTTATACTTCGTTTCAGACGTTTTAGTTCGAAAATTATTGAACTCAATAGCTTTTTGACTCAGAAAAAGCAATTGATTGAAAGACAAAGAAAAGTTGTACTTATTCACAACACAACATATCAAGTATGTACATATCATTTATCACTTAAGACACAAATTCATTTCAAATAACTTCACGTCTTCCTGAACTGACATATTAGTAATACAAATGTATTGAATGCAAAAATCAAAATGTCGTGTAAGTGCTGCCAATAACCCAACTATTTTTTGCGATCGCTTAACATCAATGTTAAAGCAAGAATGGGTGATAATCAAAATCGACTAATTTACGTAATTCCACCCCAGATCATTGCGTTTGATATTTCAGAAGCTCTTGATATAGTTAGGCACCAAGCTCTCCTATCGAAAATATGTGCATTTGGCACTGACGAACCCTTTTTCAATATGTAAGCGATAACCTTTCGGAAATTGTATTCGCTTTGCATTGGACGGTTTCAATCTGATATTTATAAAATAAATGGTTGTGTGCTCCAAAGCTTCGTTATATCTCCAACTCCCATCACAGATCGTATCAAAGATCTCCGGTGTAAGTCTTTTAATCCACTAGATTGACCTACCCCCTGACTTATATCGATTTAACAGAACAGCTTTGTGTTCTAGGTATGTGTATCACAAAACACCTTCTTGGGAACGAACTCATATTTGACGTTGCTAAAAAATACCCTATGTTTGCGTTTCCTAACACGATGCAAGACATATTTGGCCGAGTAAGACCTCGCTATAACCTTTAGGGCGTACATTGCCTCAAAGCGTGGGTAAAATTATCATATCTAGCCTGACGATCCTGTTCGTCACTTGTGTCTCTTCGATAGAATACAAAAGAGTGCACTATAGAGATTATGGATGATAAGAACATAATTTAAACATCTGTTTCGCTATAACATCGCATCGCTAGGAATGAACTGTAGAGTAAAGAAAATCATTACACTATATTTAAATGTAATCCTTTTTTGAATATATGTATGTAACTAATCATATTTTTAAAGATTTGGAGCAAAGGCAAAACCTGCATGGGCGCAACATATTAACATATGTACATATAACCCCTAATATATTCTTGTTTTTATTTTCGAATATCCTAAAAAAGAAACACATGCTAGAGCTACAGTACGTTTGCAACGAACTGTTGGATACCCTATTCCCTATATGTTTGTATGTGTATGCGTCTGCCTCCCGCAGTCAGCCGATATTTCAGTTTCAGAAACAAAATTCTTTTTTGGCAGACAGAAAAAAATTCAATAACATTAATTTTGTGTGGTGTGATGTTCAATTAGTGCTGGCACCATAAAAAAAGGCGTGCGCCACGCCCAAAGTTAAAACTTTTTACTACCAAGGCAATTATGGTATGAGCTCAGTGACATTCAATTCAATTCTTGCAGATCGATTTGAACAGAACAAGACAAATCTTAAATTTTTAAAAATTAGACTTTGAATATAAGAAGCGATTACCGGTATTTTTAACAATTCTTGAACCACACTCTGCTACGAAACCAAGGAATTAAAGTTAAGTCTTCATCTTTTTACTCTAAAACTGCGACCGATAGTTAAAAAACGTTAAAAAATTAATGCATTATACGACTTTTGACGGAAACGCCCCTTAAAAGTTGGCGTGTCTTAAAAATTTGAAGCACTAACTGAGCTTTGCTCATTAGTCAGTATTCAGGCATATGTGTAAAACTACAGCTGAATCGAGTAGTTTTTAAACAATCTTACCTAAACAAAAGTATTTTATCAAAATCACGCCTTTAAAAGTGGGCGTATTGAAAAAATTTACACAAGAAAATGTAGATATATTTTTCAAATAACGAACGGCAGGAAAAGGTTTAAATTGAATATTGGAAGTACCTTAAGTTTTTGAGACTACGTTTTTTGTTCTTTCACGAAAAGTGGGCGTAAGCCACCCCCAAAATTCAATCATTTCTTTTTATACACAAACTTTTTAGTTTCTATCAAGAGACGCAAAATTTTGGCTTGCGGATTCATTATAAATACCGTTTATTTACAAAAACAATTGTTTTATAGTTTCTAATGAATAGTGGGCGTCAGCCACGCCCAAAATCAATTTTTTTGATTTCTTACACAAGATGTTTATGTGCAAGTAATACCAACAAAAGTTAATGTTTTTCGCTTTAATATAACAATTGTTATTTTATAAAAACAATATTGATGGTTTTGTATTAAAAATGGGCGTCAGCCACGGCCAAACAGAAATATTTTTAATTGATTGGAAGAAGGTTTGCGTGTGCAAAATTTTAGCGATATGCTTTCATCGTAACTGTACAAAAAAAATAATTTAATTTTACCAAATTGAGGTTGTTCATCAAAAAAGGCGATTGTGGGCGTGTTTGTGGGCGAATTTTACCGGTTCAAGAACTTAGCTTTACTCTTGAACCAAAGATTATTTATACCGAATTTCAGCTTTCTAGCTCAAATATTGCGACCTGTAAAGAGTATACATACGGACGGACGGACGGACGGACATGGCTAAATCGACTAGGCTTATGATTCTGAGTCAGAATTTATATACTTTTCTATACCTTACGGTATTATTTCTCTATGTTACAAACTCCAAACCAAATACAAAATACCAATTCTATGGAATAGGGTATAAAAACCGAAACCGAAATTTACAAAACAAAATGGAATTTTTAATAATTAATACTTTTTCAAATCTTTAATATAGATTTATATGTGTACCTACATATATGTGAAGGACTTGGACAAAAAACTTTTACTTAAAATTACAAAAAGAAGCATTATTTTTTTTTTACTATTTCCTCCATAAATATCCTTCCATTCCCCTCCCAAAACAGGATTCTGGCTACATGCCTGGTTTCATCACTATACAAGTTTGTTTTGTTTTCGTCTCAGTTCGGGAAATGGCTGGAGGTTTTATGATAGTCCTTCTTATGCTCGTATACATTATGCTTATGTATATTTTTCTACAAACATTATAATATTATGTTATCCCAGCACATAAAGACATATATACATACATATACAGAATTTGAAGTCATAAAATGCGCCTTGGTCCATTCCGGCATTTTTGGGTCAATTTTAGGGATTTTATTGTCGGGCAATAATATGTCATACATATAAAACACAATTTATTTCGAATCAAAATCAAAAATTCATTCGTTTCCGTGTCCTTGTTTCCGATTTCAATCATGGCATAGACAGTTTTGAGATACACACACATGAGAAATGTCCTATTAGCAGCTTAATGCTGATGGCAGCCTCCAGCTTGGCATCAGGCAATTTGAAAGCTTTTTCCAATTTTAATTATTCACTCCTCCTAGCCCTTTGCCCTCTTTTGTGATAGCTTTGGTTGTGGGGACTGGAACTCGTAAAAGAAGAGACAAAGTCATAGATCCGAGGAATGAGGATGGAGGAATGTCAAGCTGCAAGTCACTAGCATGAAAAACCGACAATAACACAAAGTTTCTCTGTGATTATTTTCGTATCCTGGTGCTGGCTTTTGCCACAAAAACCATTCGAGTAAAAGCCACAACGTAATACAAGGTGTGATGCATTTGCGTAATTCCGTAATTATTTTATCATTTCTCACCTCTATTTCTGTATGTCGGGGTCGGGTCTCGGCTTGGGTTCGGGCTGTATAGTTTGGTGAGTTTTTTTTTCTGGCAGACTGACATCCTGCATAAGACAGTCATAGTGGGCTTGCAGGAATGTGATGGAGGAGACCGAAAATACTATGACATGGATTTGGATTACACTTTACACACCTTGCGATTTTGCAAGGAAGAATCGTAGGGAGTTGGAAAATATTCTTCAGCGGGTCGTCAATGTTCTCCGCAACGAGAGTGACATAATCCATCGCAACATTAGATTCGTGGATCGGAAGAAATAAATACAAATTCGCATTATTGGGTGACATTTAGAACAGTGGGGAATAAAAACATCATTCATTTTCTAAATCATGATGGATTGTCTTGCCAGATATTGCTCCCAATGTGAATTTTACAGTTGGTCTGGAGGACGCAGTTGTGTGACGCAAAGAGTTTGTGTCATATAAAGTGGATTTTTAAACGTGGAACAAACTGGAAAATTTAAAGTTTCGCTCTAATAAGTTGATCAACATGCACTTGCACGCAACCGAGTATATAATGTAACTCATAAGCTAAAATTAGTAATTACTAATCCTAGAGCTTACCTATATTATATTTTTTTTTTTTTATAATGCACACGCGCTCAAGGGGTTTGTTATAGCCCTTTTAATGATATGTCACAGCGCGAGTGATAGAAAATTAGGGAGGAAGGGAAAGGAGGTTTCGATGAACATTGATCTTGAATGTTTGAAGATCAAAATGGCAAGGGAAAATTGTGCCAGGCAATTCATTCCACATTCGTGTTGTACGGCTAATGAAAGAATCCCTATATTTTACAGTACGTCTGGAATTATGCTGAAGTGTAAACTGATGAGCGTTCCTAGCAAGACGAGTATTACGGGGGAAATGTTTAAGGGGTGGAACGCAGCTGGCTACCTCTAGTGAGCATTTTTTGTAAAAGAACCTGTATAACAAGGAAAGACATGAGACATTTCGACGATGTTCGAGTGACGGAAATGTTTCCTGTCCAGATGATGGGAGTTATACTCGAGTTTAGGGCGTATAAACGCTTTGTAAATTGTAGCCAGATCAGAAGGGGCGAAAAAATTCTTGCATCTATTAAGAAAGCCTAAGCATCTTGCAGCATTCTGGGCAATCTCAAGAATATGATCATTCCAACGAAGATTGTCACTGATACACATACCGAGTACTGATAGCTTTTCGGCCTCCTCGATGCAAGTACCATTCATGGATAATGGCATAGGGGGTATGTTTAGCTTCAACGACAAAAGACAGCATTGAGTTTTCGACGCATTAAACTCCACACGATTTCTAGTACCCCAATTCACAATGCTGTTTAAATCGGAGTTTAATGAGCTTATCATACGATTTCGTTGTAATAACACGTCCGAAGGCAAAGACCGTGAATTATCAAACGTATATGAAAAGCTGAAGGTTGAGTCGTCAGCAAAACAATTTAATGGATTAGAAGTCACAGACAAGAGATCATTTATAAAAATGAGAAAGAGAGTCGGAGACAGAACGGAGCCCTTTGGCACACCAGCATTTATTTTGTGAAGATCAGACTTGAAACCGTCTAATACAACTTGTATTGAACGTTCCAGAAGATAGCTTCTAATCCAACGAATAAGAGTATCATCGATACCAAACGCACGCATTTTCGATAAAAGAGCTTTATGCCAAACTCTATCAAATGCCTTTGAAATATCAAGCGCAATAATCTTGCTTTCGCCAAAGCGATGCAAAGATTTTTTCCACTGTACGGTGAGATATGCCATCAGATCACCAGTGGAACGATTGCTGCGAAAGCCGTATTGCCGATCATTTAAAAGCTCCCGATCTTTGTGATATTTCTTGAGCTTGTGTGCGGCCAGATATATTTTAGTTTATCTTATTATTGAAATTCTCAGTAAAGAAAAGTCAAAATATTTTACGTTTTCTATTCAAAATAAATGCAATATTCGTATGCAAATATCGGCTGAAAGTGTTAGCACAAAATTAAATAATTTCAGCCACAAGCATAATGATCAGAAACTACTGTTCGATGGAATTTAAAAGCAAATCAATTACCGCAAGTGGAATGAAAAATAAAATCCACGACTGGACCGAATCTATTTACTTGATCTGTGTGCAATAACACAACACAAAAATTTAAACTATTAGCTAAAATCAAAGACGCAGTTTGCTTTCAAATATATAGATATAGAGTGATAAAACAATATACAACCTCATTTTATCCAAAAATACGTTTCAACTAGTGATTTTTAAGTGATTAATAAAATTTCATACAATTTTATTTCCTGCTGACTTTTTTTTAATCTCAAGCCGCAAGAACTAGCCCTTATGTGTGACAACATAAGAGCAAGTTCTTGCGACCCAGTCTTGCACATTCTTTTTAGCTCGAATGTGATTTTAGAGGTACCTACTCGCTATTATTTTGAAATTTAAAAAGTATTAAAATATCATCATATGTCTCATTTATTTTCACTAAAGCATTTGCAATTCATCTTATACCGACTTAGTAGTTGGAAAGATTTTTCAAAAAGAATAGGCAAAGAATCTTATATTTACTTAAGATTTAAGAAATCAATAATTGAAAAAAAAATAAATAGGCAGACTATCTTAAGACACATTTTGGCATGTAACTCACAAAATATAAACAATATCATCTCACAATAAATTTTAATTGGAAGGTTTTTTTGGCAAACTTCTTTTTAGAGTTTTTTTTGCTCTCCTGAAAATCATAGAATACATTTAAGATGATTTATTTTTGATTTTTTGTTGTTACAAATTCTGTGATTTTCAACAATCAGAAATTGGGCGTATAACAATTTTTTTGAATACACTTGAAACTCTATCCTTGTACCAAGTTGTTTCAGAGTTATGTATGTACTTGTACATATATCATTTTGTACGAGTTATAAAGGAAAATTATTTGGGCTTTATGTCACATTTTTGGGTATTATAACGCATTAATTTGGGCGTTGCGTCACTACGCACACCATTATATCTGTTTTGTTATGTGTTATGTCTCTTAGCAATAAAATACACGATGGGCCATGAATTCCAAATGTATTGCTCTAAAATTTCGAACTCTTCATACCACCTTTTAACGAATAATAATTTCTAGTGCAACTACGAGTATAGGTACCCCAAAATCTATAAAAAGTCTGGTTCTATTTCAAAACGTTTAGAATTTAGCCATTAACTTTTCAGCAACCGCTGTTGGAAATCGTTAAAATGGATGTTTAAATACCTTTTTCTTATTTCTATTTTTTTGGAGAATTTTATAGCTAAAAGAAAATGTTATTAAAGTGGAACTGTGTTTCAATGACTGAAGATAGGACAAGCAAGCACAATGTCCTATTCCATATTATACAGGGAAAATTTAAAAAAAATTGTTGAATACAAATTATGAAAACCATTTACAAACAATAGGCCTGAGATTTTTCTTAGAAAAACTAAATATTCAATAGTATTTAATAATAAGCCCATGTCTATATAGGAAAAAAATATACAAATCTGTTGGACCCGACCAGTTTAAAAAAAGATTTTTTGAAAAAAAGTTAAAAATCTTTCGATATTTTTTCGGCCTACCTACATATAAAAATATAAAAATACGAGAAAATTTTAAGTTATCTTAGAAAAATTCGAAAATCTACGATAGTTTTGATAAAAATCTCTAAAAACTGAACAAAAACATCTCCTGAAAAATTTAAAATGCAAGAGTAATATAATAGATAATAAAAGTTTTGTTTCTTTATAATATATTTTCAACAACTGCCCGCAACTGTCGCTCATCTCTCGTGGAGATGGCAGAACAGTTTAATATTCACCTTTTATGGGTGCCGGGACATAGAGATATTCATATTTCAGGAAACTGCAAGGCCGCTGAGCTCGCCAGAAATGGAACTACTGCACCAATTTCACCTTACGGGATGAACATTGGTAATCCCATTGCTACATGTAAACTTACGCTTAAACAGATGCCATGAACAAAACAAAAATCTATAATGGACAAATTTAACCACTTGTTTGGCGACCAAACAGATCTGGCTCCAAAACGCACCAAATGTTAATTGGTGTCATAACTCATAATTGGACCGTATGTCTTATAGGCAGACATGCTACTAGATTAGGTGTTTTCTCAAACGACTTCTTGCAGAAGTTGCATGAACGAGGAGAGGAAGAAGAAGAAACTATAACTCACCTTCTTTGTTCATGCCCTGCTCTCTTACAAAGGCGAAATCTACAATTAGGAGATTTCTTCAACGATATAAGTGATCTAACTCAAACAAACATCCACTGCATCCATTGCTTTATCAAAAGTTACAAATGGTGTTTAAATTAGTGATGTGGTTCCTCACTAATTTGTGGTATATTAATGGACCTAGTATTTGGTCCAAGTGTGTCGTGCAAAAAAAACCTGACAGCCACCATAATCTAACCTAACCTTACCTATACCTAATACCTATAATTTATTTTATTGAAATCGGACAGTTATATTACGAGAAAGGGTTATTTAAAAATAGATTTCATGAGACTTATGAACCATAATAACCAGAAACCGGAAACATACATTCCAAGTTCCAACGAAAATGTATTCCTAAAATAGCACCCAAAAAGTTGTATCTATTTTTCTTATCTGTTATATGGCAAGTATCTATCTAGATCTACAACAATTTTATATTTATTTACAGTTTGACGTAGAAACGACAATTTAGGAGACTATAAAATAAATAGTTTATACAGGGTGATTCACCAGCGTTGTGCCAAAAAGCTAGAGCGTGTAGGTTAAGTTGAGACGAGAAAAAAATCGTATGGGAGGGGGGGTCTATTCCCCTCCGTTTAGCCGGGAGGAGCAATTTACTGAAAAATTGACTTATTTTGTAAAAAAAAAATATTTAAAATCAACGGCTTCGTTTACAACACCGTGTTATACCTTTTTGAAAAGCCAAAAACTTCTCCTTTTATTTTGTTTTTAAATTAAATTGTTTTAACGAATAGTTTAAAAAATATAAATTTTCAAACTCAAAATTTTGAAAAAAAATTTGAAAAAATAATTTTAAAACTAATTTTTTTCAAAATTTTACGTAATTAAGTATAATTTTTGTTCTCAGAGTTCAACGCTTCCATTAATTTTTAATCCAACACTGAAAACCTTATGGCTCTACGACTTTTTGTTGCCAAGGTATTCAAAAATAACCGAACCTACTTCTTCACAAAAACACGAAAAAATTGGCTAAATGGTCACTTGTGCCATCCCGTAAGGCTAGGTTTTCTTGTTTTTGTGAAGAAGTAGGTTCGGTTATTTTTGAATACCTTGGCAAGAAAAAGTCGTAGAGCCATACGGTTTTCAATGTTGGATTAAAAATTAATGGAAGCGTTGAATTCTGAGAACAAAAATTATACTTAATTACGTAAAATTTTGAAAAAATTAGTTTTAAAATTATTTTTTCAAATTTTTTTTTCAAAATTTTGAGTTTGAAAATTTATATTTTTTAAACTATTCGTTAAAACAATTTAATTTAAAAACAAAATAAAAGGAGAAGTTTTTGGCTTTTCAAAAAGGTATAACACGGTGTTGTAAACGAACCCGTTGATTTTAAATATTTTTTTTTACAAAATAAGTCAATTTTTCAGAAAATTGCCCCTCCCGGCTAAACGGAGGGAAATAGACCCCCCTCCTATACGATTTTTTTCTTGTCTCAACTTAACCTACACGCTCTAGCTTTTTGGCACAACGCTGGTGAAAATTTATTCCGAAAATTGTATTATAAGACGATAGCTACATTATTAAGTGCAGGTGTAAGGCCCAACCATAATACGCGAAAGAAAAAGGAAGCAAGTGTCAAACCTGAACGAAAAGTTTCCTTCCGATTTGTAAAGTATACCAGTTGTCCATAACAGCCTTTAGAAATAAGAAGAAATAAGGAAGAAGAATACCCTCAAGAAAAATTGGTGTGTGGGATTTTCGTACGTAATCTATGACTCAAAGCGTACATTACGTACGGAAACGCAAGTGAACGAAACTTGCCGAAAATTACCAAAAAGTCTTTTTGGGTTGTGTATACAAATCACATGTTTTTCTACTGCTTCGTAAGGCAACGTACGTACCCATTCTTCAATTATGGTTAGCACTGATAGAAGGCTGTGCGAAAACATGAGTTCTTTTGACTTGCACTCAGTTAATCTATCCAGACCAACACATTTTACCCAGTCCTCAAGTACGTTACTAGACCATTTTTATGTGAGTGAAACCGATCGGGTTCTTCTATATGACCAACTTATAGCTCCTGTTTTTTCAAGACATGATCTCATATTCCTGACCTACGACTTCAACACAAAAAACAGCCCCCGTAATTCGAGAGTTGAGTTTAGGGACTTCGAAAACATCGATACTGGATCTCTTGTAAGACATATTAATTCGATAGCATGGAGTAACACCTACCTTATGCCTCTGCCAGACGAACAGGTTGAATTTTTGAACACTAATCTGAATCTTTTATTCAATCACTATGTTCCCTTAAGAACAAAAAGGAAGACCTGTGAAGTCAAACCATGGTTTACAGGCAGAATAAAAGAATTAATGAATCAACGTGATCTAGCCTATAGACGTTGGATACATTTTCGAGCAGAAGAACTTCATACGACGTACAAATTATTGCGAAACAGGGTTGTGCAAGAAATAAGACATGCCAAGATAAGTTTTTTCTCTGATCATTTAAATTCTAAGTCTAATGAACGTAAGCTGTGGGATAATCTCCGAAAATTAGGAATAGGGAAGCAAAGACCAAATTTTCAAACCGATACAAACAAGGACGAACTTAATCTCAAATTTGCATCTACTCCCTGTACGATAACTCCTATAGAATACGAACCTCTCAATAACTTATCCACGCGATCCACGGAAACTCAGTTCAGCTTTGCATGTGTTAGCAGCATGGACGTGGTAGAAAGCGTTATCGCTGTGAAATCCACTGCCGTAGGAATTGACGAAATAAACCAAATCTTTTTGAAGGCCATATTACCACTGCTTCTGCCATATTTTACCCATGTATTCAACACTATCCTTACCACTGGAATCTTTCCACTACAGTGGAAAAAAGACAAAATTATTCCAATTCCTAAGAACTCGATATGTGATGAATTCAGACCAATCTCAATCCTTCCTTTCCTTTCAAAAGTCTGCGAACGCTTAATGCAAAAACAATTAAGTGATTTTATTACCCGCAACAATCTCTTAGTCGAAATTCAATCAGGTTTTCGTTCACACCATAGCTGTACAACCGCACTTATAAAGGTTATTGAAGACATAAGGGTTGATCTCGACCAAAACGACGTAACATTTTTTGTCCTTCTAGATTTCTCCAAATCATTTGACCTGGTTAATCATTCTGTCCTTTTGCATAAACTGCGTCAGAAATTTAATTTATCTTCCGACGCTATCAAGCTTATTTCATCCTTTCTTAGCGATAGGAAGCAGGCCGTTAGTTCCCCAAAGTCACATTTTTTGTTAAATTTTATTTTATCTTGTTGTTATCATTATTTTTTTGTTTGTTTTTTTCTTTTCTTATTTATATAAATATTAATTGTTAATAATTCATAAACTCTCACTAATTTATAAGATGTTAACTATCTTAATGTGTAAGTTCATAAGCAAATAAACCAAACTAAACTTAAGTTTATAGTAGAAGTAAAAAAGCATAACCCATCAAGCACAAAAAATATTGAAAATAAATACAAGAAATATTAAGAACATTCAAAAAGACTGGCATTAATAAAAAACGAACAGGGACAGGCAAAGTCCCGAATTTGACTTTCGAATCTGAGGTTGGGACTTATGACTCACTATGCTGAGTCATAAGTCCTTTTTACTTGCTAAATAGGGCAAGTATTGGTTTCGTGCAGAACAAAAATCGAGGTTTTAATCAAAAATGACATTACGATGATAGAGAAGCCCAAAAAAGTGGTTTTCGCCATACCGTCCGTCGGTCTGTCTGTGCGTCTGTGCGTCTGTGCGGATGTGCGGATGTGCGCTTTTTCACGTCATGCTACAGCCTAAACCGCTTGACGGATTTTCTTCAAACTTGATATATAGTAGTTGGAAGAAAAACGGGTGTCGAGTTTTTTTTTTATTTCGTTTTAGCCCTGCTCAAACTGGTACCTTTCAAGTAACGGTTTTTTTCAATTTGGATTTTCTCGAAAACGGCTCTAACGATTTTGATTAAACTTAAAATTTAGCTAACTTTAAGCATTTCTAACAAAATTGCGTTTTTTGTTTTCGGCTCAGATGGTCGTAACGAAAATCATGTTTTAACGGCTTGATTGAATCGACTCAAATTTCGTTTGACATAGTTTTTCATCGTTTTCTATAGGATGGTTTAATACATTTTTCACTGAAGCCTTTCTAAACGGTGTTGTAAATCAAGTTCAAATTAATTAATTTATTTTATATTATATATTTTTACCTACTTACCTACATTTTTTTTTCATTATGAAGAAAAAAAAGAAAAATTATATTATAATTACAAAATGGTTTAACATATCTACCTAGTCCAAAAGGGTCAAATCGCAGCTACGAGGCGGCCAATTGAAATCGAGAAGACGGTTGATAACACTTCTTAGGGATTCGGTATGCAAAAGATTCATCTTGCATAAACCAAATGTCGTCCAAATACATATCTTCATTTTCAGTAAAAAAAATTGTTCCCAGCTTCATGCGGTCCGACGATTTTGAAATTTGTTTTCCTTAAAATTCAAAACAGTAAAAGAAATCAGATGGTGGCTTAGGTACCTACTATATTTTTTTCAAAAAAAAAAAAAAAACGTTTTAATTAGTGATTTTGAAGTGATTAATAAAATTTCATAGTATATTTTCCCCAATACCACTATCACACATTAGAGCAAATTCGTGCGACCCATTCGTGCATTTTATTTACTTACATTTTAATCCTTTTTTGAGAACGTATAAGTATACTAACCTTAAAACCCTCAACAAATCACCGCATTGGTACATCAAATTAAAGTCAAGGCTACCTATCTTACAAATGTTCCGATTCAAAAAATACTTACATACCTTTATTTTTAAGTGCAAATGCTCTTGTGGGTGATTATTGTCCTTAGTCATATTCCGACATAGAAAGTAAAATTAACAACATACGTCTAAGAACCGAGTCACGTCCTATAATATAATGTCATTTCTTCCCACACTTCTAGATCATAATTCAACGGAGTTCAAATGTGGTAACCAGGACAGTGTTAAGCTTCAAATGTAAATGTATCAAAATCCTATGTAATCCTTGTAAGAATTTATATGCATTGATGCTCATTTTCTGTGCTACACTATACTGGTTGGCTGCCAATATGCTGCTGCTCCAACTACCTGCTGCAAAAACAACTGCTACTGCTCTAACTCTTCCAAGAAGCATTACAAAATTGGGTCAAGCGCTGCTTGGGTGCACTCAAGCAATACATTTTGTGTGTTGAATGTCGTTTGCATATAACTTGTGCGGATACGGAATCCCCGCATACACAAGCAGATACAATATAAATTATTATTAATTTGTAAGCATGGAAGTAACTTTCGTCCTTGGACATCAACATCATTATGTTAGTGTTTTTCGACATTTACCGCAACCCGTCCAAACGTCATCATATCGCTTCCAGCTGTAACTTGATGATGCCCTTTTCTTTAAATACTTATGCTTGAATTTGTTTTACAATATTATCTGATTTGTAAAACATTAAAAAATAAAACTCAAAATGGTCCCATTTTTACTTTAGAGGAAACAATAGGACATTTTTTGTTGTATTATATTTTATTCGAGAGATTCGAGCTCGAGGGGATAGTGATGGTTTGGCTGGTTGAATTACGCCGTCAAAGTCATCAAACAAAGATCTTTTCCCCTCAAGTCATGTATGATTTGCATACTTATTCAAAAGTTTGTCCACACAGCAAAGGAACGGAAAGGAATATGTGGAGGATTACAGGATAAAAAGGACAAGAGCCAAAAACTTTTTTTTGTCGCCATTCTACAAAAACTGACTGGTATAATAATGCCCTTAGATTTTCAAAAGTTCATAATAAATGGGAAGCAATTCTGTGCACCAACACTAAATAGTAGTTCCATGAAAATATGACTACTTGACCAAATAGAGAGAAAGTCAGAAAATCTTCAAGACGAAAAAGTCCTTCTTCTATCGCTTGGTCCTGGTAGAACTGAAAGGAGACAAAATCATTCTAGGATGAACAAAAAAAAACTTTTTATTGTAAGAATAACAAGTAGATATGTATATATATGTAATATGTATATTGTATATGTGTATAAACCCTTCAGTGAGAGTATATGCGGACACCTAGGGCAAATATATGAATTCTAAAGAATTTTCTTACCCAATTTCCTTCTAAGTAATATACTTTTATTCGTGTGGATATTTTTGTTCTTTCATGATTTTTGTGGGGCCCCGCAAAAAGGTACTTCCTATTCATAAATACATACATACATATGTGTGGTTCACTGATTTAATGGGCTCGTCTACAGGGAAAACGTTTATCAGCAATGTTTTCATTTTTGTAAAAAAAAAAGGAACAAAACCTAAGAAATAAGTCATCTGATATGCTTTGAAGACATGTATTTTTAATGGAGAAAAAAAAAAAACGATTTACGTATTCCGGAAGTACGGAAAAATTAAGTTGTATGCTCCAGTGTTGTTAAGACAAAATGGGGCAACATTATACTGAGCCTCTATGATGGACTTTTGTCAATAAAACCCGCAACTTTTAGAACTGACAGACAATTGTAATTTGGCATTTTTGTGTAATTTGATATTATTCCGAACTAGAAAAATTAAATCGCAGAAAATATATTTTGGGCGATTTGACATGTTTTTATAATATTTTGATCTATTAGCCACTGAATTTGTTTCGAATTTTGGTAGAACGCAAAATTTATTTAGTCGTTTGACAGTTAGTTGACAAATTTTGTTTATAAAAGACATATATCTAAAAAACTGGACTTTTGTTAATCAAACAGAATTCATCACCCAAATTATATAAGTTGATAATGCCAACTGACCTGTTCAACCAAAAAGTTAAAAAAAAAATAGAAAAAACAAAAATATGAAGCAAACGTTGACAAATTTTTGTTTGGTAAATTAAATAATCTGTCTGATTTATGCTTTTTAAATAACATTTATAATAGGTTATACCAGTTATTACGAAAATAATTCAATTCTTCGAGATTGAAAATTTATAGATCTTTGTAAATTTTACCAAACAAATTAAATAAAAAAAAAGGAAAACTAAAAGAAATTAAATTTTTCAAAAAAAATTGCTACTTTTTAAAAAGCTTTATTTGATTAAATAAAAGGAGCGTATTTTCAAATTAAAACAAATGTATATAATCACTAAAGTTGGTAACAAGAAAATTTGGAAAAAAACGAATACCGTTTGAAAGTTTCATCAAAAAGGTAAGATCCGTTTTTGAGAAAAGCAAGTTTTTCTTAAAAAGTTATAATGAAGGTAGTTCCAGAGCTAGAATGTTAATTCCAGAAACAATCTATAGTATGCCCTTAATGTTTGTATGTACAAAGTTTGAGGCAATTTGACTTCTTTTTCACCGTAATGTGATGTTTGATTGTGTTCAAAATTATTTTTTACGAATGCATACCTTGCCTTATAATCGCAAGTAAACAAAATCCATGACTGATTAACCAAATTCTGTAAACAACAACTACCTTCTAAGTTTCGTAAAATAAACAAAAAAGTTTACAGAACAACGCGTACCATTTGAGCCTTGAGTCCTGGCTCCTGGTTTTAAAAATTTGGCGTCATTTGAATTTCTCATTCAAGAAGTAATATGTCCCTCATTTTTAACTAATTACCATTTGAAGAGCACGTTTTTTGAGGTATAGAAGAACCATAAAAAGAAGCAAAACACAGATAAAGTGTATTCATAGCCATGAAATTTACTTTATTTGAAAGATATTTCTAAACTGCCCTAATATGTACTTTATTTGCGTGATGACATTTTTATTTGAATATGATCAGTGCCGGATTAACCACGTAGCAAGAGTAGCAATTGCTACGGGCCCCGCGCGAAAGGGGGCCCCGCATATTTAAATCCACTCATCTCTGCCTGAGCGTAATTTTTTTTAGTGAAACTTATTAAGATGTGGTATATTGAATTTTTTGATGTCACAAGAACGTGAAACGTTACAACTTTTCGTATTAAGACAATCCACGTCAGACACTCGGTACCCGACTATTTCCTTGGCGTAAATAAATCAACGAATTTCATACGGTAAACGCACAAGTTCTGCAAAAAGTTGCTTGCATAAATGTGTAGAATTTCAGTCGGCCTGATAATCAGCTCTACAAAAAGTCTGACGTATGCAAGCACTCTTACCCGACACTTAGTGTGGATGTGTAGCAGAATTGAAATGGGTCGATTTTAATTGTTAAAATTATGTCTTTATTTGTAAGATTAACAGACTACATTATTTTTAGTATAATTTAGTAACCATATACCAAAAATCTACTTTCTAGAATATAAGTATTTATTTATTTATTTATTTATTTATTTATTTATTTATTTATTTATTTATTTACCATCTAACGAGTACAAAGCTCTCTTAGACTAAGCATAGTAATATTTAACTTAAATTTAAATTTATAAAGACAATTTCGTGTATTAGTATATAAATTAATAGACTTATAAGCAATAACTAGATTCTATAACAAACTTAACACAGTATTTTTAAAAACTTCTCTGCTAAGGCAAAGGTCAATATTTTGGCATATAGAATTAAACTCAGTACTGGATCTTGTAATGGGATCAGTTCTTCCGTAATTGGTATAGAATCGGGGAACAAAAAAGAAAGTTTCTCTTGTCCTTAATTGCCTTGAAGGAGCGTATATATTAAAAAGAGAGAGCAGTTTAGGACAATCAAAATGATTACAGAAAGTATCCCGTGCCAGCATTATAAGATAATATTTCCGTCTTGCTTCAAGGGATTTTAAATCAATCAATAGACAGCGAACCCTATAAGAAGGCAGAACAAAGTTAACCCACCTGAATTTACGCAGCGCGAATCTAGAAAATTTTCTTTGAATTGATTCAATCCGATTAACACCTACTCTATACAAAGGACACCATATACAGCAGGCATATTCCAAAGAAGATCTTATCAAGCATACGTACAACGATTTTAACGTATATGGGTCTGAAAATTGTCTAGAGTTTCTTATTAAAAATCCAAGTAGTTTATTGGCTTCTGATACGAGATAATCTAAATGTAAATCAAAGTTTAGTTTTGCGTCGAATATAACACCCAAATTTTTTACTGCTTCTAAGGGTAAATTTTCAATGTGATATGTAAATTTTTTGGCATTTGGTGATCTCGTAAATGTTATAGTTTTACATTTAGCTACATTTAAAAACAAGCGATTATGTTCGCACCATGCAGATATTTCGTCTACATCTTTCTGCAGTCTCTGACAGTCTAATTCAGATTTAATAGACTTAAATAATTTCAAATCATCCGCATAAAGTAAGCAGTTAGAATAACGAATTCGAGATGGGAGATCATTAATAAACAAAATGAAAAAGAGCGGACCTAAGTGACTCCCCTGAGGAACTCCTGAGTGGTTAAAAATTTCTTTCGATAACACAGATCCAATTTTGACATATTGTTTCCGGTTTATTAGATAGTTATGAAACCATCTAAGAATATTTGAGTGAAATCCCAGATTCTTCAATTTTTTAAGCAAAATTCCATGTTGAACGCGATCAAAGGCTTTTGAGAAATCCGTATAAACTGCATCTACCTGGTTTCCACACTCAATACCTTTGATGCAAAAGTTTGCAAATAAAGTTAGATTCGTTACGGTCGATCGACCACTTACAAAACCATGTTGATCCAAAGATATACTTGTCCTAACCTCTTCGTAGACAGATCTCTTAACAATAGCTTCGAAGACTTTTGGTATTAATTTCAGTTTTGAAATGGGTCTGTAATTAACAACCTCTTGTTTCGAGCCTGATTTATGTATGGGAGTGATAAGGGAAACCTTCCATTCATCCAAAAAGTCACCTGATGAAAGCGACAAGTTGAAGAGTCTTGTAAGTGGGATAACAAGACTGCTAGAACACCTTTTAAGAAATTCAGAACAAAAATTGTCTGGTGATATACTAAAATCAGATTTCATAGAAGAAATTTCGCACAAAACTTGATTAACAGACAAGGTGAGGTTTCCCAGATTTGTGATTGTTTCACCACATCCGAATTCATTTGTTAACGGAATGGAATCCTGAACAAAGTTCGATTGAAAATATGAAGCAAACATATCACATATAACATTTTCATTACTTGAAGATTCATTGAGGTAATTCATATTAGCTGGGATGCCAAATGATTTACGTTTTGAATTAATAAATTCCCAAAAAGCCCTAGAATCATTTTTTATGTTGTTTTCAATTGAGTGAATATATTCTTTGTAACAAGACATTTTCATGTTTTCATATATATTCAAGTATATTGGGTTATAGAAGTTATGACCGAAAAAAAATATTTTATTACTAAAGTAATAAATTGGTTTAAAATATTAATTATAAAATATAACTTATTAATATTAATCTTAAAAGAGAGATTTCCTCAAATTGAATTTTCCATAACCATTTCGTAATCCTGATATAGTAAGATCATTACCAAATTCATAAAGAGCAATGCATTCAATAAACTATTTCCAGAACCAAAGAAGTTGAAATTCTAGACGCGAGAGTCTCTATCATTTTTTTTTCCGCTTCTACACATCGTTGGAGTCTTCTTACGGAAGCTCTTACTTCGAAAATTCCGATTTTGAAAAGGTTGTTGGATACTAGGTGGTCCGCCAGAGCTGATGCTACGAAGGCACTTTTATGTGGTTTTACCACTATCAAGCAAGTTTTGGATGCCATTTCCAATAATATAGATCAAAAGTCAGAGTGTCGTAATCAAGCTTACGGACTTGTTTCAAAGATGAATAAGTTGGAAACGGGAATAATGACAATTACGTGGAATGGAATCCTAGAACGCATGCAAGCAACTAGTGCGTCGCTGCAATCGTCTAAAATAGACCTTAATACGGGATACAGCCTTTATGAATCATTACATGGATATGTCCAAACAATGCGATCTACATTTTCAAATATTGAAGCACAAGCCAAAGAGCTGACAAGCTGTCATGAATATCAGCAACAGCCTTCAAGACGACGCAAGCGGAACACAAAGTACGACGATTTTAGCGGTTATAGTACAATTGACGAATTTGTTGAGAAATAAACACCTGGTAAAAAGTTTGAAATTGAGGTGTTTGTTGTCATTATTGATAACACACTATCTGCTTTAGACAAACGCATGAAAGCATATCAAAAACTAACTAGTGTTTTTGGAATATTTCGACAGTTAAAATCTATTACAGCAGACGAGATTTAAAAAAAAACATTAATTATAGTCAGTGCTTATGAAAATGATTTGGAAGACAGCCTAGACAACGAATTAGTGCAGTTTGCCGAGCTGCTGAAAACGGATGTGGCTAGTGCGATTGACAGTACGAAAAACGAAGCTCTGGAAATTCAATATTATAAATTCCTAATGGACAATTCAGTAGAATCATGTTTCCCCAATTTAGAAATAGCTTTGCGCATTTATTTATCTCTCATGATCACTAACTGCAGTGGCGAACGTTCATTTTCGACATTAAAGCGCATAAAAAATGAGTTTAGGAATACTATGAGTCAAGAACGTCTGAATTATCTCGCTTTGATGAATATAGAATATGATTTGCTCAAAAAAATTGATACGAATTGGTAGTATTATTTCTAAATTTGCCCACATGAAATCTAGAAAAGCTACTTTGTAAAAGTTTAAAAAATAATAAGGGAACAGATAAATAAATATAAAATATAAGCATTATTTAAAGTATACCATTGATAAAATATAACATTAGCTATTCCTAAAAATATAATATACTTTGTATTAAACTTAAACTCTGAAATATGTATTGAAAAAAATAATTTGTGTAGTATCATCAGTTTTCAATTGTTAGTTTCCTATCAAAATTATTCTAAATTGCCAGGAAATTTCATCTCAAGCTTTTTGAACTTGTCAGAGCCTAACAGCGCCTATAGTAATTTACTACACTATTAATTACCCACAAAATTGTAACCTATAGATAGCAAATAAACGTATTGAGTATTGAGTATTGAATTGTTTTTTTACCACTTTATACTTAAGACCCCATAGGTAGTAGATCGAGGGCTCTTTGAAAGAATTTGCTACAGGCCCCGCGCTTGCTTAATCCGGCACTGAATATGATTGTTGGTATATGGACACCGCAGCTGCCTCGGATCTAGTATAATGTTTAGTTCTGATTTTCTTCTTTTTCCTAACTATACTAATACCGTGCAATTTGCATTCAAAAACTATTATTTAAAAAAACTACTCAGCTGTTACAAGTGCTAAGATGACTGGTCTGATTTCGTTAGTTATATATTTGATTACCAATGAAATACAAAAGTTTGTATTAAAAAAAACGTTCTTTGAACATACACATAAGGGTAGAGTGAATTTTGAAGACTTTTTTTTTTTTTTTTTTTTTGTACCTATAGTACTTAAAGTTGACCTTGCTTACCCCCTAACGATATCAAAAGTTTTTAGCAAAAAAAAAAAAAATGTCTTGAGGGTCCTATATTAAAAAAAAAATTTTTTGTTTTGTTTTTTTTTTATATATAAATTTTTTTGTTTTTATAAAATTCAATTATTATTTTATTTACATAAATAACAAAAAAAAAAAAAAAAAATATTTGTATTTTATATTAATGATAATGTTAATTTTGTTTTATTAAAATTCTTAAATTTGTAGTCATATATGCCATAGGTATACCTGAAAATAACAAAAAAAAAAAAATTATTTTTAACTATATTACAATGAAGTGACGATTATATTTACCATATAAACTTCTATTGTTTAATGTTTTGTATTTAAGGAACGTTGGTTCAAGGATTTGATCAACTCGGTATTCATTCTAGAATTGAAAAATTATCTAAGCGTTATTATATTTATTTGAAATAAAAAGTTGTATTCAAAGAATATACAAAGAATCGTTTTACAGTGTCTGAACAAATTCTTTCTTTGTATTGAATTTTGGTAGATTTTTTCGATATGCGATTCCTGCTTTTATAAATCCATGTCTTGAATTTCTACTACATACCACATACCGAAGCACACGCTTCTGTCACCAGCTTAACACATCTCTCAACAGCTTGAGTGTGACAGGGATATTTTAATAATTCGATTTTATCTGGAACACTTGCAACCATAGCACGTAAGTCTTCATCTTTAATCATTTGTGTTAAAGGAGGTTCGGTCACAGCAGATGAAGTCCAATCAATTAGGTCAATATAGTCATTAGCTTCGAAATTAATTTTTGGTATTTTGAATTGTCGAATTCCCTTCTTATTTTCCGCTCTGCTCTTTAAAATCCTCCTCAAACCTAATTCCCGTATATGCTTTCGTTCATCAGCTAACATGGCAAGTTAAATTATTTTCTGGGTTACAAAAATATGCGTTACGTTCTATTACCGGATGAATTACTGATTCAAGTATTTTCGACAGATAATTACAAGATTTAATTATCTTTAAAATGTGTTTTGGTCCATCCAAACAAGAGGGTTTTGTTCTTATTTCAAATCAGGTAACGGCATAAACTTTTATTGTGTACTGTGCCAGCACCACTAACTCTTCTGAAGGATATTCACATGCCACATACAGGCGAAGAATCCTGTTAGCTGTTGTAAGCCACCATTTTTCCAGGCTGTCGCTGTGACAACTCAAAAACCACTTCGCCCTTTGAAACTGCTTCGCACATTTAATACAGGTACCTCTGATCGGTGCTAAGAATTTTAGGTGCTACTTCAGGTAAGTCCACTTCAATTTTGTTGAAGGGTTGAAGATATGATACCTCTTTTAGCTCCCGTGTTCACCACAGTTCCATCGCATCCAACTACCTTAATTTTCTCCATATCAGCGATTAATGTGTTTTCAACAAAATCGATAATGCTGGAAGATATTGCCTTGGCATTTCCGCTAGTTGGAGCGACATGTCCCAGATAATGTCCTCCTAATTCAGCAACAAGTACAACATGTTCTTTTGTTGAAACCTTTTTATGTGTTCTGGACCCAAGTTTTTCTAAGACCATAGTTTTTTCTTTCCTTCCACCGTAGTATAACGCGGTAATAGTGTCATTTTCCCTGGTTTGACATTGAATATTTTGACGGAATTTTTTCCTCTCGCGTCTTATTTTACTTCTGTCAACTACTTTTGAAGGATCTATTTTGGAAACAACGCCAAGGTCTTGTAAGGCAGAACTTACCAGAATTGATGCAGAACTATCGGATACTCCGGTTCTGTTGCAGGCTGAAGCTAAATTTGTTAACTTTATCCTAGCATGTGGTTTTGGAATTGTATTTGATGAAGATGGTGCCATTTTGATGGAAATTTTAACGTCGTCACCACTTGAAACATTTCGGTCATCTTCACTCTCATACGACATTTGGATATCTGTTTTGGGTCTTTTAGATTGTGTCGTCTCTTCATGTAATTTTCTTCTAATCTCCTCCTTAGTTTTGCGATCATTTCTTTTCTGAATTTTTTTGGTGAATTTAGAATCAAGGTTTCCAATCACCATTTTTCTTGACTGTCTTTGGTCAAGCTAGAAATCGCGCTCTATTTGTGGCACTTTTCTGTCACAAAGACAGTTTAAAAAATGTTCACATTTGCATGATGAAATGTCGAATAGTTGATTGCTAGTCGACCTGAACAAATTCAGCTTTTGAATATATGACGTTTGCTTAGATTTTATATTTTTTTTAATAGATTTGTATTTTTCCTTATAGGTTTTAATTGTGTGCAAGATTTTATAACCCAGTATATTGAAGTTCAAAATTAAAAAAAAAAAAAAAAAAAAAAAAATTCTAGAAAGAATTGCAATAATTATTGTATTAACAGCTTTTTAAAAAAATTTAGTACTCGATTTTTAGAATTATTATTACAATTTACTTGTTTCTAGTTCTTAGATGTTGTGTAAAGGGCTCATCTTCTTCCTATTAAGATTGATGGTGTTCTTTTTAGTTAGATCCGGGAGAAATTTTAAGAACCATAACTTTCACTTACATTTAGGTAGGTACCTATTTTAAAGGAAAGGGTTCAATAGGATATATGAGGTGATTACGAACAGCAATTATTATACCGTACGGTATTTCCCAATAACGGTCTTTTCTAAGAACACTTAAAGAACTCTTCGTCGAAAAATTTTGTGTTCAAAAATGAGTCAATGTGACAGATTTCAGTATATACCTACAAAAACATCATGTTTTTCTTTTTTTGTTCAATGCTTTAAAATCAAAACGGCTTTAAAGGTGTTAAGATTGAAGCAAAATTTCTTACACGAATGTAGGTAACGTGAAGTTTCAAATCACCTACACATTCAAATAATGACTTTGGAGCCGTTATCCTAAAATATGAAGCTTAGGTACTTGTTTTAGTCCATTTAATACATCAAGCACTTGACATAATATTTATTGGCAAAAATGTGTTATTGAAGAAAATTATTATTTTAAGTAAAAAAAAAACAAGGCCCTTACAGACGCACACCCCTTGTTTTTTTCCTTGTGACTCCTCCTGCAAGTGAACTTTTTCTGTTGTTGCCATCGCTCAGGCCTTATAGAAATGCTAAAACTTAACCTTAGAGAAGTACAAACCTATAGATCCATTGCAAAATACGTCCTTTGGCTTACGTGGTCGACAAAAAGCTGTGATGAATTGTAGTTGTTAAAAGTTTGTGGTGAACTGAACATATTGGCGCTTTTTTCACTGAGTTCTATATTAATCCTGAACTCAATTTCGGAAAAAAAAAAACTCCAACTATAGAGTGAGTTATAAGAAAAAGCATTTTTATACGAACAAAAGCTTTGTTTTGAAACAAAGATACAAAATATCATCTATAGTTATTACACAGTCGTGAAATCTTTAGTGAGTGCCAACTTCTTTCTATTTTTACTTGCGATTAGGTACTACAAGACAAGTTATGCATTCGTAAAAAAAAATTCTAACAATCAAACAAGACATTACGATGATAGAGAAGTCGAAAAAAAGGGTGACACGCCTCAATATCCGCGGACAAAATATCCGGGTCAAAATATCCGCGACAAAATATCCGCGGACAAAATATCCGCTGCTAAAATATCCGCGGCCAAAATATCCGCGGCCAAAATATCCTCGTCAAAATATCCGCATACACCCAACCTCGCACCTACCCCAAGTCCTACAGTGTGCCCAAGCAGGGGGGTTGTAGGGGGGCAGCTTGCCCCCCGTACATAGGTCATTGCTTATACACCGTAATATTATGCGTCGCGGATATTTTGACGCGGATATTTTGTCCGAGGATATTTTGTCCCCGGATATTTTGTCGCGGATATTTTGACCCGGATATTTTGTCCGCGGATATTGAGGCGTGCAGCCGAAAAAAGTGGGGCCCGACAATTCTGCCTGTCTGTCTGTCTGTGTGTCCGCTTGTCTGTATCGGCACCTACATCCTAAACGGCTGGACCGATTTGCTTCAAACTTGATACATAGTAAATTATTGTGACGTCCTACAGAGGAGTTTTTGGAATTTGCATTCTAGCTATAAAACTAACGGTACCTGCCATACGATTTTTAGTGAAAAATTAATTTTTCTCGAAATCGGCTAGTACGATTTTCTCGAATTTCGATCAAATTTTTAATGTAGAAGCCCTTTTATAGACGAAATAATATAAATTCATAAAATGTTTTTTAGTTTAAAAAAATTAAGTTTCTTTTTTTGGTTTTTCAAAAGCGGTTTAATCAATTTTTTTAAATTTTAATTTTCTGATAAAAACTAAAAAGTGCTAGAAGTTGGCATACTAAAAAAAAACTGGAATATATTTTCGAAAAGTTTTTCAAAAAAAACTGTTTAAAAAAAAAAAAAAAACTGGTCGAACGATTTTGAATAAAACATAAAACGAAATCAGGTGGCTTACTTCTTTTTTTCAAAAAAAAATTTAAACTAGTGATTTTAAAGTGATCAATAAAATTTCATATCAATTTTTCCCTCCTTTTTCCCAAAAATCTTTAACCCCAAGACCACTGTCACACAGTTCATAGTTCATCCGACCCACTTGTGCACTTTATTTTAGTAGTTATAGTTATGTTTTATCAAGTTTCGAAGAAGAAAAACTTTCCATATGAAATAAGATAAGTTCAGGAGGAACATCATATATTTAATTATTTTGTCTTTAGTTTGATTTCCTGGTGATATAAATATTTACAGCATAGACCGAAAATTTTAATAAATGGAAAAACTAACGTTATGTTTTCGTTCTACGATCTTCTCGATAAGAAGTATGCTGTATGAATGCTCGACTCGAAGTTCGACAGTAAAATTATTCTTGGTGTCTTTAACACAAAAAATGAAGAGAAGTTTAGTTTTGATTGGACGACAAAACTTCAGGTGACGGACTCAGTTTAATTGACTTTCATACACCTCGATATACACAAAGGGACTTGGCAGTCTCACGATGAACAAACCATCAACCAAATTGAGCATATTGCGATCCATAGTTGCACCAATGTCTTGGTCGAAGGGTCAACAAAGACTCAGACCACTGAGCATCAAGCAGCTTCTGTGAGACAATTTGATGTCGCGAAGCTGCAATAGCAAAAAACCGCCCAGAGGAATTACCAACCGCAATACCGGCAGCAGCCGCAAACCCAGAGGCAACATTGTGAACCGGCCATTCAAAAGGCATTTAAAATGAACACCTGGTGCGGTGATGAGTATGATAATGGGGATCTTTGTAAACTGAGAGAGTAACTCACCGATCTGATGATCGATGCGATTTTTTAATTTAGATATGTTTGAATATTTTTTCCCCAATTTGAGTCCTTCTGTTAGAAAATCGTCCCTCCTCACTTACAATTTTTTTCTTGTCTTAACCCTACCTACTCGCTTTTTCGTTTTAGTGCACTTTATTCCGATCACCCTGTATATATATTGTTTGAAAAAAAAACTCAAGCATAAAGTTATCGAATCAAAAGGAAGATTTCAGAGACTATGAACTCCCAGAGGAATCCATCACCTGGCCCAATTCATTTAGTTTGCACACTGACGCGACGCACCATTCAACATCAACTGTTTTGTTAGCCTTTTTTATTCAATAAATTCATCATGCGACAACTCTTTATTGTTAAAATATTATTAAGAGAATATGGAGAAAAAAAATTTGCACAACAATAAAGAAAAACAGCTCTAGAGAGCGATAAAGGTAGACATAACCTGGATACCATACTCTTTGATTGTCTTCGTAAAGGCAAAAAAATCATCACTTAACGTGCATTTATTCGCAAGTCCTTTCGTGCGCTATGTCGTTTCTGCACAATAAACCCAAACTCTCATTTCACCCGCTCCTTCAGCTCTCAACCTAAAGCTTAAGCCAAAGCCACCCGAAATGAACTGCGCTGTACGCAAAATATACATAATGATGTCAAACAACGTTATTGCCCATAACAAATTATGTTCAGTTTTCCTTCAACAACGACATGACTTCTTTCACTTAATGGACAACGACCATAAAAGGGACAAAAAAGCTCAGGCAAAGGTGGACGGACAAAATGATGAGACTTGAATAAAGGGGTCTAAGGGGGTGGGACATCAGGATGGTCTCCAAGAGTTCCTTTTCTTTAGATGACTATTATGTTTGCATGGGTCTGTATTTTTATATCTAGATACATATATAAATACAAATGCACATTCATCTTTTTGTGTTCGAGTGCACTGCTTGTTGGAATAAAGCGTCATTTATATATGTATATCTATACATTCATATACGTATATATTTTAACTGTGCTATAAGAGTAGAATCATAGTCACCAAGGATCAATAAAAGAACGAATCGGGAGGAGACACCAACACACCGCCACCGTACCGCCATGACATGACTCTCAACAAAGGCCTGGGTCGAGAATCGAGATTCGAGAAGAAGAGCATCAAAAGTAGACAAATGTCATATAATGCAGTTATATGAATAAAATATCAAACAGCGGCTGCTTTATGTCTGTCTGTCAGTCTGTCTATGCGTCTTTTAAATTTACTCCTTCGTAGATATTCTTCTTTTCCTTCAATTCATAACTTTAGTTCAACGTTTCTTTTTATTTATATCTCACCAAAGGGTAAATGGTTGGTGGATCGTGAAGTTATCTTGACTAGAAGAATAAAAATAGCAAAGCCATAATAATATTGTTCTTCAAGATGTTTATAGAACCATACCTATACCTATACATATCTTTCCCATCTTTTAAGTGTAAGAGTTATTAAAGGGTTTCGAGAAGGGCCAACTTGTTCAAAATATGCACAATAGCTTTCGAAGAAGTATACCTTTTATTAAATTCAAAACTGGAATTTTTGATAAACCAAACAAGTATAATATCCACATCTATACCAATTCATCTATATATTTAGTGTAAATATGTAAAACAAAAGCATAGACCAGGGGTGGAATCGGCTAAGGTGATTTGTGATAAGTGATAGTCACAATCAACAAATTTCATCTGGCCAAGGTGATTCCACCCCAGTAAGATTTTTTTATAAGATTTTAAAGTTGATGAACCAACAAACTCTTTGTATTTTAAATATTTTCCAGAAATTGTGATTTTTTACTATTTTGCATATTTCCAAGAATGTATATGTATATACCAAGCCCAACTAAACTTTTATTTAAGTATATTACACACTTTATACAAACACTAGTTATATTTATATTTCCTTAAATGAAATAAGGTATGACCACAGCGTTTAACGTGTGATGACCGACTGACCCTGAATAAAAAAGAGAGTGGTGCATTTTAGCATTTAACTCATTCTTTCTTTAACAAGTAATAAGAGTAAGAGTTAATTAATACCTTTTGACAATGGGGCTCTATTGACAGCTGCCAAGTCTCAGGTGTCATTTATCGAACGTGGACTGTGGAGGGCAAACAAAAGCTAATTTGCCTTCAATTTCAAAGAAAATTTATATTTAATAAAGTTTTTTTTTAGGTGATAAGCTTATTTTTATTTTGTATGAGCTTTTCTTTCTTCGATCTTATTTTGGTTTTGTTGCCTTTTTATACCCTATTCCATAGAATGGGTATATTGTATTTGGTGTGGAGTTTGTAACATAGAGAAATAATACCGTTAGGTATAGAAAATTATATATATTCTGACTCAGAATCAAAAGCCTAGTCGATTTAGCCATGTCCGTCCGTCCGTCCGTCCGTCCGTCCGTCCGTCCGTCCGTCCGTATGTATACTCTCTAGAGGTCGCAATTTTTGAGCTAGAAAGCTGAAATTTAGTACATCTAATCTTTGGTTCAAGAGTAAAGCTTAGTTCTTAAACCGGCAAAATCCGCCCACAAACACGCCCACAATCGCCATTTTTGTTAAACAACCTCAATTTGGTAAAATTAAATTATGTTTTTTGTACAGTTACGATAAAAGCATTACGCTAAAATTTTGCACACGTAAGCTTTAGGTAAACTTTCTTCCAATTAAATAAAAATATTTTAGTTTAGCCGTGGCTGACGCCCATTTTTCATACAAAACCATCAATATTGTTTTTATAAAATAACAATTGTTATATTAATGCGAAAAACATTAAATTTTGTGGGTATTACTTGCTCATAAACATGTTGTGTATGAAATCAAAAAATTTGATTTTGGGCTTGGCTGACCGCCCACTTTTCACTAGAAACTATTAAAAAATTGTTTTTGTAAAGAAACGGTATTTATAATGATTCCGCAAGCCAAAATTTTGCGTCTCTTAATAGAAACTAAAAAGTTTGTGTATGAAAAGAAATTTTTGAATTTTGGGTGTGGCTTACGCCCACTTTTCATGAAAGAACGAAAAACGTAGTCTCAAATATTTAAGGTACTTCCAATATTCAATTTAAACCTTTTTTCTTCCGTTTGTTATTTGAGAAATATGTCTCTACATTTTCTTGTGTATATTTTTTCAATACGCCCACTTTTGAAGGCGGGATTTTGATAAAATACCTTTGTTCAGGTAAGATTCTTTAAAAGCTTTTCGATTAAGCTGTAGTTTTACACATATGCCTAAATACTGATTAAAGCTCTGTTAGTTCTTCAAATTTTTAAGACACGCCCACTTTTAAGGGGCGTTTCCGTCAAAAGTCGTATAATGCATTAATTTTTTAACGTTTTTTAACTATCGGTCGCAGTTTTGAAGTAAAAAGATGAACACTTAGATTTATATTTCTTTGTTACGTAGTAGAGTGTGGTTCAAGAATTGTTAAAAACACCCATAAACGCTATTTCCATTCTAAATCTAGTTTTTAAAAATTTAAGTTTTCTCTTGTTTTGTTCAAATCGATCTGCAAGAATAAAATTGAATGTCACTGAGCTCATACTAATTGCCTTGGCAATTAAAAGTTTTAACTTTGGGCGTGGCGCACGCCTTTTTTACTGTGCCAGCACTAATTGAACATCACACCACACAAAATTATTATTATTGAATTTTTTTCTGTCTGCTAAAAAAGAATTTTGTTTCTGAAACTGAAATATCGGCTGGCTGCGGCCTGCGGGAGGCAGACGCATACACATACAAAAACATAGGGAATAGGGTATCCAACAGTTCGCTGCAAACGTACTGTAGCTCTCGTTAATAAATTACATTGTTATTGATTTAAATATGAATTTGTTTCAGTAAATACCTAAATTTTTTTTCTGTTCGTTTTTGAATTTATGATTTAATAAAAAATAAAATGCACGACTGGGTCGCACGAACTTGCTCTAATGAGTGACAGTGGTTTATGGGCTTGAGATTTTGATAAAAATAAAATTTTCAAAATTCTTAAATAAATACTTAAACTAATTTGAGCTGAAAAAAAAGTACGCCATTTTATTTCTTGGATAAATTTGAATTTATGAGAATAAATTTAGAAAAATCTGTGGAGCGGTTTTTGAGAAAAAAAGTTTTTTTTGAAAAACTTTTTGAAAAAATTTTTCAAAAAAAAAACAAAAACGCCAGTTCATAGGTATTCAGCAAATACATTTACTTAAAATTTTTAAAAAAAATTAAATAAGCAGTTTTCAAAATATTAATTTTTTGAATTTTTTTTAAAAAAATGCTTTTAAAAATACAAACAAATATTTTTCAAAAATATTGGTATGCAATACAAATTGAGCTACCTACAGCTATATGTGTGTGAAATTTCGAAAGAATCGGTTGAGTCGTTTTCGAGATAGTCGAAAGCAAAAAAACGGTCCTATGGAAAGTACCGTTCTTAGCCATTTTTTAAAACTTTTTTTTCAGCCATATGATTGGTCGTACCTAAAAAGCAACACTGATTTTCTTAATAAAAAATCGTTAGAGCCGTTTTTGAGAAAAATAAGCTTTAACGTAACGGTTGTATGGCAGGTACCGTTATTTTTTGAGCTAAAAAAAAAATTTCAATTTCCTTTCTGTACAATACCTAAAAAAGTCTATATACCAAGTTTGAAGCAATTCGGCCCACCCGTTTGGCTGTAGGTCTACATACAGACAGACAGACAGACAGACAGACATACAGACGGACAGAATTTTTAGACCATCTTTTTTCGTCTTCGCTATCATCGTAATGTCATGTTTGATTGTTATCTCAAAACTTTTTTTTTCGACGAATGCATAACTTGCCTTATAGTACCTATAATCGCAAGTAAAAATCACTAATTAAAGCATTTGTTTATGTTATATTTATTATGGATGTACTTAAATTAGTCAAAGCACAGCATATTTTGACAGTGTAGTCAAAGTGCATTTCATCGCCGATTTGTTTTGACGATTTGATAAAATACTTTTGATTGAGAAGACCAATCACTCTCTCAACATGAACCCTTATCTAGGCAAGGTTTCTTTTCCTCTCATCTCTCAAGATCATCAGCATCCATTTGGTCTACCGTCTCGGTATCTGAGGATATCCCATGATTAAAGATGGTATTCAATCTTGATGTAGCTTGTCTTTAAGCTTAACATTTACGACCTTCAAAAAATGTGTTTTATTTTTACTACATCACTAAATACGATCTTACTTGGAGGTAATAAAATGTTGAGAACATAATTCTTGTTGTCTTTAGTGAGCTCCTCTTAAATCTTTTCTTTTAATGGTATTCAGCCATGCTGTTCTCCTTTCTTCAAAGATTTCAATCTCGGTTGGCTTTTTGTGGACGGCCGGGATGCGAAAAAAAACTGAAAGTGCTATGTTGGCGCAAACAATAACACAGCACATTGAAGGCAGTTTTTGGACATTTTTTACACAAACATCAAACAAAGAAGATAAAAGATTACACAGCCCACCACTCTGAAACTATTTAATTTAATAAATAAATACTTTTCATATATTACACAGGAAAATGTTTTGTGTTTAGCACTTCTTTAAAGAATAAGGATAGGTGCAAACGAAGTTGAATTTTCTTGTTTGTCCTCCACGCACAAATGACAGACAAGACGTCATTTCGTTTGACGTTTATCTCCGGATCCCCATTTGTCATTTTATGACCGTCAATTGATTTTAAGTAGATAATATTCATGTTATTATACATAGGGTGATTCCATATTCGATTGCAATCATTTGGGACATGATTAATGGCTCACTTTTTTCGTGAATAACTCGACTCACTGAATTTGGTAATGTTGAATCTTTGCAGGTATAAGCTATAAAAACAGCAATTTGTTTGTTTTTGAAATATAAAAAAAAAGTTCTTCACATCAAACATTTTTTACTTGCGATTATAGGTACTATAAGGCAAGTTATGGATTCGTGCAGAAAAAAAATTTCGAGATAACAATCACACATGACATTACGATGATGGAGAAGTCGAAAAAAGTGGGTCTGGGAATTCCGTCCGTCTGTCTGTCTGTCTGTCTGTCTGTCTGTCTGTCTGTCTGTATGTCTGTTCGCGCCTCTGGGGGCTGAACGGGTGGGCCGATTTGCTTCAAATTTGGTATTTAGGATTTATTTGGACGTCCCTCGGAACATTTTTTTTATTTTTGCTCTAAGTCCAAAAATAACGGCACCTGCCATACAATCTTGAAGACAAAAATTGATTTTCTCAAAAACGGCTCTAACGATTTTGATAAAACTTTCAGAATGCTATTTTTACAAGACAATCTATCTTTTGATTTGAAATTTTTTTTCAAAATTTGTCTAATAACGGTACCTCTCATAGAACCAGTATTTTCAAATCAAATTTTCTCGTAAACTATACATTCAATTTCAATAAAATTTTGGCCACAGGAAGTCATTCATAATTTTATTAATATGGCATTTCAAAATTTTCAAAAATTTTTTTTTTTGATTTTTTATAATTTTTTCAAAAAAATTTTTGGTTTTCGAAATATGTTAGAAACGGGTACATTGATTTTTTTTTAAATTAATTTTTCAAATGTAAACTACAGATTGCCATATATTTGCATACTCAAATAAATTTCAAAATATTTTTTGAAAAAGTTTTTCAAAAATAACCTTTAAAAAAAAAAACTGCTCCAACGATTTTCAATATTTTTTTTTCCTAGATTGACGTATAGATTTGAAATTTTATTGCATACTTAGTTTTTCCGAGAAAACTCTTAAACTAATTTAAAAAATAAAAGAATTTTCGAAATTATTTAATTTTTTTTTAATATCCATATATGCAGCCACTACGCAATTGCTTATCATAAGAGCAAGTTCGTGCGACCCAGTCGTGCATTTTATTTTTCAACACTTTAATTGTCATGAAACCCAGTTATGCAACCCCTTTGAAAATGATTTTTAACTGTTTTGACTGGAAAAAGTTGAGTAAAAAACAGTTGTTTAATTTTTTTTTATATTTGTATGCCTCCGTCAAAACTTTGAATACCTACAAACATACGTTATTTAATTTGATTGAATTGAATCTAAAAGCTGGAGGTACGTGATAGTGTTAGGAGAAAAATTTAATATCTAAGCTTTTCATTGATATCCTTAACCAATCCAGGCACGTTTTATTTTTTGTGTCCTAAGAACCGAAAACATCAGACAATATATTCTGCAGCCTCGACTCCCCTTTATCAAATAATCGTTGATGCACTTGATATCAGTATATAAATTGGTGGTTAGAACAGGACTACATTCCAGTCGATAGGTATTATAAACGAACCTGCATATTGTCGAACTGTTTACGGAGCAACGTGTTTTGCAAACCATTGCCACGGCCACCGAACGTGGTTAAAATATTGGTTGCAATGATGGTGTACCGTAGAGTCCAATTGTTATTGGTATATGAACACATAGGTCCACCCTTCACAATATATGTACGTTTGGCGCTAATGTTATATCGGCGAACCGTGGTCGGTGCTCGATAAATTCAACTGTCAATTCATTCATTGTTAAAATGTTTGGTGAATACAATTTTCCCGATAAGCGAACAGGAATGAATGCATTTTTTTTAACTTTTTTTTTTACCACCATTCCTATCATGTGTCCTTCTCATTCCCCTACCCAGCATTGTTTCACTCGCTTAAATAATAAATGGCTGGCTCGTTGGTTGGTTATGGTTATGGCTTCTAGAATTCTTCACGCGCAACACATGCAACATGCTGCCTGTTAAAACTCGAGCGATAATTGCTCGTATATCGGCTTAAGTGTCGGCCTGAACGTGTGCAGCAGCACAACAAGCCAGAAAATATGGTATACAGTACAAAAGCAGCTTGATGGTCGGTTTGATGGATTCGAAAATGTCGGCCTACCACAGTTGGGAATTGGTTTGAATTTTAATCGATTACGAATTGCAAGTTTTGTTGTTCAACAAAAAAACAAATTTCATAGAGAATTGCATCGTGTTAGTTAACGGACATGGTGGCATCATGGAATAGTTTTTTTTTAACGCTTATATTACGCAAGCTCTATTTTAACCCATATAGATAGATAAATACATGCGATTGCGGGGTTATTTGTGTTCTCACACTTTGTGATACCCAGTATCAGTTGAGCAATTTAATTCAATTTTAACATTACCCTTTCGACCGACTAAAGCGGACATTTCTATAGGTATAGAGACTTTCAGTGGACATGTTGTAAAGTAATTGAACGAAGAAGTGGTGAAACCAGCCTCAGTAATGTTGCTTGTTGCTAATTGAGATTTTGTGATAAAACCTTCTCTGTTTCTTATAACTAATAGTGGCAGAGATATTTCGAAAAGGAATAAATAAAATGCAAGAATGGCTCCTCCATAGTTCTATAATGCATGAAAGTAGAACAGTAGTAGCAACAGCAGGTAGCGTACAATCAGGCAGACAGGCACACAAAACCCATATAGCCAGAAAGCAGGCAGTCAGCCAGACAAAAGCACTTAACAAAGTCTGAGCACATGTGTGGCAAATGAAGGTACGTTCCTCTATAGAGTTTGCAGGATAGAATGAAGATGAAAGCACTGTTTGGGGGCTGAAAATGAAGTTTAAATAGACTCAGGGGTAAATAAATTATTCACGTGTGTGTACCTTTTTCTTTGCGCGGCGAAACTGCAGCCAACTATTTTACCCAAACTATTTAGACATATGTATGTACATACATATGCCTAATACAATATATACGGAGGATTCTATACCAACCTCCAGGACAATACTTATGTGCTCTTGTTTGTGTGTCCTTAAATAGGCGGAATTTTAAAATTCATTTAGCACGAAGGTTTTTGTTCATTTCCCGCAGAAACCTTTACCGCCTCTACCTTCTCTTCATCTCAACTGCTGTCTTCTAATGGCTTGCAAAATATCGTTTGAAATCAGGATGAAACGCGGCGGCATCATGCTTCTATTGAAAATGGTGTTGCCAGATCTGTATATGATAATCATGGATAATTTCTGGTTGATTTTTCTGTCGAGTCCGTTAAAAAAGTTTAATGAGCGTTAAAATAGTATGTATTTATTATCACCATTGAAGAAATAATGCGCACGACTGGGTTGAACAAATCTGCTTTTATGTGTAACAGTGGTCTTCGGGCTTAAGCTTTCGAACGGTTTTGTATTTAAAGAAACATTTCAAAATTGTTCCTTCAGTTAGGTATATTATTTTTTTGAGTTGAGAATTTCTGCTCAAATCACATAAAAGAATATGATACAAATTTTCAACACGCCATTATTTCATTTATAATAAGTTTTCGCATTCGAAATTCCATTTAAATCCGTCCAGTATTTACAAGCAAACCTGACCGCTTCTATGGAAGTTATAGGACCTACTGTTATAAGACCATTGCAGACAACAAAATTCAAACCAAGTTAGTTTTGAAGCTACAATTCCAATTTCAAAAAATCATCTGTAGGACGTCCTAAAAATACAGTGTATCGTTCCAGCCATTCGAATTGTAGGTGCCAATCTAGACAGACAGAATTGTCTGACTCAAAGAAGCAATTTTTCTACAGTGATATTGAAAATTAGACGGAATTGGTGAAATCTGCTGTAGCTGAAGCAGTTTCGAACGCAAATGGTTTTAAAATTTTCGTCCGTAACATTTACCGTTAAAAAGTCATAAGCAATTCAAAGCATAGCATCGTACTAATCGAACAAATTTTGTGAACTATTTCGGCCCAAAAATTTATATATCAATAATATCCCGTGTGATACTTCCGATGTTTTAAATTGCTTTAACTTTTTAACGGTTAATGCTATGGACAAAACACTCATTAACCATTTGTGTTGGAAATAAAGGAAATTGCCTCAGCAACACGTTTGTAGGACACATTTTTTCTCTTAAACAAACCGTTTTTAGATAAATGAAGAAAACACATTTTCTTTGAACCCTCGTAACTGACCTAGCGGTCATCGGATTGGAGGGGAACTCTCTCAGTTTATAAATTGTACCATTACCAATGATATCATGCCAATTTTTCATATTAACTAGTCAATTTACACATTATGTACAAGTACATACTTTTTTTTTTTTTGTTATTAAAAAATCATTTTAAAAACTAACTTTAATGCAGAAATATTATATGAGTATCTGATAAATGACATATTATACTGCCAATCAATTTGTAAAAGCAAAGCTTATAAACAAATAAATATATCTACATATCTATCTATCTATCTATCTATGTGTCTATTTATCTATCATGCCAATTTTCAGCGAGGAGCTAATGTTTTTCCTTGCAAAAAGCAATTCTACCTGGACTATAACGACAATGAGTTCGGAGGTTTTTTTTCAACAAATTGAGACTACTTGTGCTTTTTATTCAAATTATATAAGTTTCTAACTTAATTTTTAAAAACTGTTTACTAAAACAACTTTATTTAAAAATAAAAGAATAGTTATCTGGCCTTACAGAAGCAACCTGTATAATACATTATTAATCTTAAAATATATGTACAATGTTGACTTTTTCATGCTGCGTTTAAATCCTTTTTTCTGTTAATTTGTTTATATTATTGACTGCAAGTAAAAACGTGTTCCGAAAATTTTGATTTTTAAATTAATTAAAATTGTACTTATCTCGGTAGACAAATGTACATATTGATTAATGTATTTCACCTAAATGTCTATTATCCCACCAAAATGTTTCCAATTGGAAAGGCTTGGCTACACAACGTAACCTACTGATCTGTGAAATAAAATTACATTTTATTAGTATCACATTGGAACTTCGAATCATATAACAGCTAAGAGTGCTTTTTTTATGTTTTATGTATTAACATTGATTATTTTGCACCAAGTTAAATGCATGATTTATTGAGGAGGATTTTTTTTATCTGGCAATATTAAAAGCAAACATTTATATCCAACAAAAATCTGCAGCCGACCGACGTCAAGCAACAAAATAATTCCAAGTTTATTATGAAGGGAGAGGCACTAATTCCTATACCTGCTTCCATCTAACACAAAATGTTTCTCCCGGTCCCCCAAGAAGAAATTACATATACCTTAACATAAAAACATAGTATATGCACAAACCCATCATAAACATCCTTCAATTCTAAGAAGGCTTCTTTCGAAAATCGTTAATCCGAAACTTTGAAAAGAGCATTTTGCATATTTTAATGGTGAGTAATAAACCGGTTTATTGCACAACAAACTTACAAAGCTTTCAAATTTACACCGATGATGCATCAGTAGATTCTCTGCATCTCTGCTGCTCCAGCAGGAAGACGACTTCCGCTTCTTTATCCATACAGACGCCAAGCAACAAAAATAAATGGGATGGGGACAAAGAAAGAACACATACATTCATTCATACTCGTATATATATGTATGTGATGTATACGCTCTGTTGTGCAGTAAGGTTGATATTATTTTCCCAGGACATACATTTCTACTTTCCAATTTTGTTTATTGACTTTGCGGTCCAGTGCCATTCCACCTAAATGGCCACACATTGAAACTCCATCTCTTAATTAAAAGTGAATTGCTCTTGGAAAAGTTTGGCGAGCACTTCAGATCCAGAAATTACCCTAAAAACTCACAGAATGTTCGTTTTCTCGGGTTTTCGTGAAATCGACTAACAACTACTTCTACTGAAACTGTACCAACTTCATTCTAAATGCTTTAAATTGATTTTGTTTAAAGACTCATCGCTAGCCCCCTCTCATCAAAATTGCACAAATGCACGGGCATGGAGCATAGCATATACAGTCATACTTTTGTGAAATCGGAAACATTTTTCCGCAATTTCCTTGCTTGCCAATTTTTCGACTAGAGCCCTGGCTCTCACCCCTTACGATGATGAGCTTGGAGATGACATGTGAATCGCTTGACCCAATGCCATTGTATGTGCTTTCCTGTACATACAATTATCCCATTGTTTTGACAGTCCTGAGGAAGTGCATCGAGGATGTGAAGGAAGAGGGTTTTTGTCCTTGGCATTATTATCAAATAAATATCATTGTTTTCTATTTCTATCACATCATCATCATCATGGTTGAGGTTTTATTGTTTGTCCGTAGCAGTTTCTATAGTGCAGTGCAGTGGTTGGTTTGGATTTGAAGTAGACTGTTTTTCTTGCGGTGGTAAAACCTGGCGTAAAAAGTGAAAGCAATTTAGGAGAAATAAAAATATGCTTATGCGGATGCCGACATCAGTAAAGATGACATAAGAAGGGCTAAAGAGTTCATGTAGCTCCTACAAAAGAGAGAGAGAGAGAGAGAGGATGTTTTCCCTGCATAGAAAAATAATTCATGGTCATGTAAATACATAGGTAGGTACTGTTGTAAGAATACTCAAGAACATGACTTGAAAAGACAGGTTTTTTAGAAACCATAGAATATAGAATTTTTCTTTGCATTGAAAACTAATATATATAAGAGATACATGTGAAAAGGATATTGAATTTATGTTTTTAAATAAAAGTATTAGATACGTAAACAGACATCTGCGAGACTATTGTTATTTACAAGAAATTACTTTTTGTGTTTAATTAAGAAGGAATAAACCACCAACCGTATGAGGTTGCTTGTGTCTTCGAGAATTGGCTTATCTCAGTTTTAGTTTTAGATCGTGTTCTACTTCACGAATCCTTAAGCTCGAGAATACAACGAAATAAACGATTCCATAATGGTGTCGTGACATGTGTGTCCTTAACCAAGCTACATAAAGGTATACCGGTGCCGTTAAATAACGCCAAGCGAAGTTACGCCGAATTAAACAAAATTGGAATTCTGCGTTATTTTTTACTCGATGTGCAGTCATTTCATTAGTTGATATTGATCGTAAAAATGTCTAGCTTTGCTGAATCAGTTTTTCTGTATGAAATCTCTGTGAAGATTTGGAAGGTGAGATCCATTGACATTACAAATTCATTGGATTTTGAAACTTATTCATCCAGTTGGCAGTGCATGATCTTGAACAAAATTCCGAACTTTAATAACTTACCAAATTCATTGTATATATAAACTATAGTATTCCCACTTGAGTTGCGCCATCTATCGACGAAAAACTAAGCTCTAGAATACCATGGGATGCAACAACAACAATTTCCACCATTTTAATTGTTGTTGTTGCTTCCCATGGTATTCTCGAGCTTAGTTTTTCGTCGATAGATGGCGCACCTCAGGTGGTAGTACTATAGTTTATATATACAATGCCAAATTCTTTCGAAATTTGTATTATTATTTTCTCAAACTCTAAATGCTGAAATAAACATTAGCGAGAGCTACAGTTCGTTAGCAACGAACTGTTGGACAGCCGCTGTCTAGTTCAAGAAAAAAAATTCTTCTTTAGCAGACCGAAATACAATAAACATTCATTTTGTGTAGCCGATGTTCAATAACTGCTAGGGCAATAAAAAGGCCAGGACCAAAGTTGAGACTTATATTGAAAAGATAATTACTGTGAGGTTAGTGATATTCAATATTAAGCTTGCAGCTCGTATTGATCAAGTTTTTAAAAATTCGATTTTGAATGGAAATAGAATACAAACTGAAATGTTCATCTTCTTACTTCAAAAAGGCGACTGATAGTTTAAGAATATTAAAACATTAATGCATATTGAAACTTTTAACGGAAACGCCCCTTAAAAGTGTTCCAAAAAAATTTAAAGTACCTTACCTTACTAAACTTAGCTTGTAAGTAAAATTTTTTTTTGTAAAACTACAGCTGAATCGAGTAGTTTTTTAATCATCTTACCTGAACCTAAAATTCACGCGCTTAAAAGTGGGCGTATTGAAAAAAATTTCACAAAAAGAAATTAAGAGATGTATTTTTCATATAACTAACGAAAAAATGGTTAAAATTGAATATTGGTTGGTATATTATACATTTTTAAATTATGTTTTTTGTTCTTTCATGAAAAGTGGGATTAAGCCACTCCCGAAGTTAAAAAAAAAACTGTTTATATGCAAATCTTATGAAAAGTGGGCGTCGGCCTCACCCATAATCAATTTTATTAGAGAAATTCGCGAAAAAAAATCGCATACCACCGAATAAATTTCTTAATTGAATGAAAACTGAGGTTACCGGGAATGTAAAAGAATGTAGTCATTTGAGTATTGAGTATTGCAGTTAATAAAATGAAAATACTTTATTCTTAAAGACCTCAGTACTTTGACTTTAAAAGAATACCCAGTTAATTTTGCAGTTTTTTATTCAAAAATCATCTGAAGCAGCCAAACGAATTCAAATCAAAAGAATTCATTCTTTTTGACTGTTTTCAGTGTTTGAAGTCTTTTTAAAGTCTCTTACATTCTTTGCAGTCTTGAAGTCTTTTGAATGCATTCAAGTTACTGAAGTCGTTTTTTTTTTACTGTAAAATATTGAATGCGTTCAAAAGACTTCAAGACTGCAAAGAATGAAAACGACTTTTGAAAGGCTTCAAATACAGAAAAGAATGCATTCTTTTTAATTAAAGTCTTTTGGCTGCTCTTGATGATTGTATTATTAAGATTTCAAAATGGAATGGGAATGGATTTCTGAAGTAAAAAGACTGATATGATAACCTCTATTGCATTCCTGAAGAATCAGTAAAATGGGACTTTTAAGCAAAAATGAAGAAAGTCCTAAGGAAGGAAACAATTGTCTTTATTGAATTGTTGTTGTTAGCCACTTTGACTATACGTACCTACATTAAAAGTTATAAATTAATTTTCATCTGAATAAAGTTTATCGAAACTTTTTTGTTTTATTTTGCAAAAAGTATTAAATTAATGGCAGAGAATATTCCATTCCCTGAGTTTTTGATTTTACTAGCTTTCTTAACGCTTTCAAAAATTAAGTGAAGATCAGTTTGGGCTGTGAAGATACAAATGTTACCTTTAAGCGTTAATAAAGGTAGTAAAATAAAAGTAAAAACGATCAAATTGTATGCCAAAACGCGATCGAAATATATAATATGTTACCTTATCTAAGCTTACTTTGCCCAATAATTCTGAAACGTTTGCAGAGTGCCAATTAATGCGTTAGATTAACTTAACACAGGCCCTAAGGGATTGCTAGCAATAAATGTATAAATTCAATTTAAAGAGAAGTGAAATAACTCCTAACATCGATGAAATAACTCTTTATACAAATTTTAGTGCGAAAACTCCTAATTAGGATTTTTTTCATTTCTGTAATTTTGGGAGTTATTTCATAGCAATAAATCCTTTATTACATACATATTCGCAATAACGCCATTTGTCTAGTTTAATAAAGCCTTTAGCATTTTGGACCATTAACGGCAATATAAACACCCAAAAAATAATTAGTAGGTATTATTACTATAATTTTTGTTCATTGTACGAAAGTTTCGTGGTGCAAAAATACTAATGTTTTTAGTATATTGTACGAATAGGCATTTGTAATTTAACTAATTTTTCCAAATAAAAATTACGAATGCCTCAGTGTATTCACTAGTTAGTTAGTGAATGCACGAAATGATTCGTAGACACGGTACGAATAAAATCGTACATTGTACGAAAAGTTTTGTATTTTATTTAGTAAAATTACAATATCTTTTTACAACGCACAAAATCATTCCGGCTTAACGGATTTTGTTCTTGTCTCAACTCAACCTTCACGCTCAAGCTTTAAGTCACACCTTATATGCAATTCACCCATTTTATCACTCACAGTAGGTACATTTATAATACTTTGGACATTTGATAAAAAGGTGTTTATAACTATGAAGAACACTTTACGTGGAATTGAGTACATATTACACTGTTCAATTAAAAACAGTTAATCAGAAAGATATATAAAATGTAAGAAAATTAATTCAAATGCACCAGTATTTTAATATTATTTAATAAGGTATTATTTGATTTCGAGATTAATACTAACACCGCACTACTGTTTAAAAATAAATTATTACTATTTAACTGTTTATGATTTATTCAAACAAAAAACTTTCATATGTATGTATACACTTTTTACTTTTACACACTTTTACAATTGAAATACAAACGACAATGACTTAGCTTCCTTGCTGTTAAGTCTAATATGGCGGTTGTTTTTGATATAATTGCAAAATATTTGTAATTCTACGAAAATATTGGTAATTGCAGAAAATAATGACATACGTTTACAGCAGCAGGTATATTTCGAAAAGATTAAAATTTACAAAATTTTTGTAATTTGACGAAAATATTAGTAATGGTAATACAAAACTGAAAGTGAATAAGGCGTTTAGAAAAATATCATATTACTTTAGTAGAATCAACGATTTTTTTCGTACATAATACTAAAATTTCGTAAAACAAATTTTACGAAAGAACTCTCGTTTATTTTACGAAGCTTTCGTAGCACGTGGTATTTTACATCTTATTTTTGCTACGAAATATTCGTTCAATTTACTAAATTTCGTACAATGAACGAAAAAAGTTTTACGAAAGTGTTTCGTAAAGATTTTACTAAAGTATTTTTTGGGTGAATGGACTTTTTTAGAGAATTTATTCGAAAGCATAACTATAAAAGCTTTCGTTATGAACTTACTCAATATTCTGAAAAATCTACAAATTTTGCTTATAATAACATACAATTTAAATTATCTATATATATAAAACAAAGTCGTGTTTGTTCGAACACTTATAACTCGAGAACGGTTAGACCGATTTTCATGGTTTTTGATTTGTTGTATTAGTCTCGGTCCCGAATAGGCTATAGGGTATTAAAAACAAAAGAAAATTGAAGAAAAAATACAATAACATAAACAAAGTTTTAAAGATACAGGTGCTCTTGAAGTGTATTTGTATGATGTATGTGTTGTGTATGTGTATGTGTATGTAATTTCGTAATATTTGTTAGTGTATCCCCAAAAAATTCCCCCTTATTCTTGGGGTATTTTTCGCTGCCGTTTCTTTCATGTATAGACAGCAGCTCTTTATTGTGAGAAGCATCCATTATAATGTTACACGTGCACTCCTCACTATTGCAATATATGTACATATGTATGTACATTAATAAGTCGATACAGAATGACGTTGGGGCTCGGGTCAATGGAGACTTTCTAACATTAACATTTAATTCCCAGTTCAAAATTTTACCAAAGTATTAAACGTTTTTTGACACTTTGGAGTTTGGTTTAGAGGGTATATATGTAAATGTTTATGTATGTATGTATAAAAATGTATTTATGTAAATATTTTAAGGACTCCGAAACTGCCGATCCAATTGACCTTAAGCTTTCAGGTAATATTTGTGTTTCTGTAAAGTTTGGTCAAAGACGATCATGAAGTCTGGCTACAAGGTGAAGAAAGACACACCGCAGCCATTGAATAAGTTTGTTTGCTAAGACTAAACTCAGAAACCACACCTCCAAATTAAAAAAGTTCTCTTTGTTTTGAAATGTTAAAGTTTGCGAGTGGCTTGAAGGCTAATTATGTTTTACAAGATGTATAGCTGTTTATTAGGTGAAATGAGCTGAGAGCAAAAAGAGGTATCCGATTTTAAATATTCTTACTGTGTTTGATAGGTAAAACATACTTAAAGTCCTGGGGGTGATTTTTTTTAACAATAGTTTATGATACATTAATGAAGGCAATTGATAATGGAAATGGTGGTTTATACTTCCTTGATCTGGTAAGACATTCCCCATGTCAGTAGTTTTAGCCACTGTTCGTGTGAGATCCAACACTGCCGTTGCAGTTGCTTCTTCTGGGATAGCAACCAAATTGTTAGAATAATATCGTATGGCTCATTTAGCATTAAAATTGCCGTTAAATCTTCAAACTATTGAAGAACCAACATTTAATATTGCAAAACAACTCGACAATGGCCAAAGTTTTATCATCATCGAAAATCATCATCTGGGACGAAGGCACAGTGGCGCATAAACGTGCATTAGAAGTACCTAACCGAACATTGAAAGATATACGCAATGACTCGAGATGTTTTAGAGGCGCATTTATTTTACTGTCTTGCGATTTCCGCCAAGCACTGCCAGTAATTCCAAGATCAACGGCTGCCGACGAAATAAATGCTTGCCTCAAATCATCGAATCTATGGCACTATGTGAAGAAACTTCAGCTGACAACAAACATGAGAGAGGCATTGCTGAATGATAATGATGTATCTAAAGATTTCTCTGAGCAATTGCTGACTATCGGTAATGGTCGAGTAACTGTCAACGAATCAAGCGGATTGATATAATTTCCTCCGAATTTTTGCAAATTCGTCTCATCAAAAGAGGAACTGAAATGAATTTGTAAGCTTATTGGATGTGCCTGGTTTACCACCGCACAATTTATATCTGAAGGCGGGCTCGGTAGTCATCATGCTTCAAAATCTAAACCAACCAAAACTATCCAATGGAACGCATTTGGTGATAAGAAAACTCATGAGTAATGTGATTCACGCGCCGATACTCAAAGGAAAATTTTAAGATGAGTTTGTTCTCATTCCGAGAATTACAATAATCCCAACGGCTATGCCCTTTGAGATTAAATGAATTCAGTTCCCGATTCGTCTTGCCTTCACCATGACTATTAACCACACAACTTAGAAAATTCATGTTTTTCTCATGTGACATGTTCACGTGTCGGCAAGTCATCCGCTTTATTTGTTCTTGCAATTGATAACAAAACCAAAAGTGTCGTATATCAGAATGTACTTCAATAAAGAGAATTAAACATAGAGTGCATCCCATGCTGCACAATATGTACGTAGTTTAATTCAATCATGTCTTGCAATTGATATACTTAATTTGTGTACGTTTTTATTTCTGTTCAGTTCCACCGAACAATCGTCATAAAGTATAAAATTCATATTCAAATATTTTTTCTTTCTTTACATAATGTAATGATTTTTGCATTTTCATAATATTCAATTGTAGTGCCTTCTGCATTTTCAGCATTAATTTAGGTTTCAACCAATAATGTAACAAAACACCTTGCACACTTTAATTATTTTTAAATTCACTTTTTTGTTAATTCGGCATTATTTGTCACACCAACCAAATTGTAAATAAATATAGACTAAGCATATTTTTAAGTATAAATATCGGTAGGAAATAAAATTGATTTCAGATAGCAACGAAACAGTACCCAAGACTTTTATTTACTTCAAGTGAGTCTGCTTGAAGCTGTTTGTGTCATCTCAAGGAGTTATAGTGCTGCACTATATACTCCACCCCAGTCACAGTACAAGAACTGTGATCTGGACAGCATAAGACGATAGAACAATCGTTTACATTTGGTGACCCCGACGTGATAGTTGCTTCCCCCCACCAGAGGTAAGGGGTAACTATCAAGGTACTTAAGCGTTATCAGGGCTTTAACACTGATAAAAACTCTAAAACAAAGAATTGCTTCCCCCCATCAGAAGTAAGGGGCAATTTTCATCGTAAAGTAAGCGTGACCAGGGCTTAGACACTGGAATACCTTCAAACATACTACAATCAAGGGGATACATCAACAACGTACATCGAAGACGTCAAATATGGATGAGAAAGCTGCAAAACAACAGGAGACTGGAGGCAACATCCAGCGTTTACTATCGAACTATAAGAAGGATGGGCCAGACAGGAAGACACTCCCGTATTTCCAAAAGCTGACAGCCAAACTGGACGAACTATGGGAAAAATTCGAGTCCATGAACACAGCGATTCAAGAAGAGCATCCGACTGAGTTGTTACATGCATACCACGTCAACATGTATTTCGACTCAGTCAAAAGGGTGTATAGCTCATATAGAGAAGAATTCTCTGCCAAAATGAAGGAATTAGAAAAACAGAATAAGGTCGACACCGCCAAAATTCCACTACAAGAGGAAGAACTCAATACTGGTGGCGACAGCACCAAATCCGAAGGCCAGGCTATTTTACACTCAAGCCAGAGTGAAGATATGCAAAGGCTTTCTCGCAAACAAGAAACAATAATCTCTTCACTGCGAAGGGCCTTGAACAATGCAAAACACACAGGGAAGTCAAAACAATTTTATGACCTCCAAGAAAAAACGATCCAAAGACATTGGATGCAAATCGAAGAAATTCACAATTCGATTGGAGGATCAACGGAAGCTCCAGAAAAAATTGGATACAACCAAGGCAGATTCATAGAGCTGGAAGAAGAGGTGCATAACGTCCTCATTTCATTAGCACAGCAGCTTGAAACCAGCCTGCTACCCCATCAACCGGGTACTACTACCCCAAAGATGAATCTGCCAAAAATAACGCTACCAAAATTCGACGGGGATTACCTAAAATGGCCTCAATTTCACGATTTGTTTACACAGATGGTAGACAAACAAAAGATGTCAAGCTGCGAAAAAATGTTCTACCTCAAAACTAACCTTACAGGAGAAGCAGAACGGGTCATAAGACATGTGGCTCTATCGGAGGAAAATTACTCAGCAGCTTGGAAGTTGCTCCAAGCAAGATACAGCAATCCCAGACTACAAGTATCCGCACTACTCAACCGACTCTTGGGTCAACCGTCTCGGTCGTCAGACGCAGCATCCGCTGCGGCATTAAAAGACCTTCATGATACAACACAAGAATGTATGCATGGCCTCACCAATCTTGGATTAGATATTGCTGAATGGGATCCAATACTGCTTCACATACTCACAAAGAAGCTAGATAAGTCCACTCATACACTATATGAACAAACCTTGACCAACCCCAAGGAACTGCAGCCGCTAGATGAATTTCTCAAATTTCTAGAAACTCGTTTCCAGTCATTAGAGGCACTTAGTGTAAAGGGCAACAGAAGGGACATCGAAGAAGGAAGGCGAAGGTACCCAAAGGCAACGAGCTCCATTACCATCCAGAATAAAAATTGTACGTTGTGCAAGAGTCAGCATCAATTATACTCTTGCCGTACATTCTTGAACCTAACGCCTTTGGAACGATTAAACCATGTGAGAAAAAATAATTTGTGCGTGAATTGTCTCCAGGATGGACATACCTCCTTCAACTGTCGACTGCGAGGCTGTTTAAAATGTGCTAAAAAACACAATTCCTTAGTGCACTTGCCCAAATTCACCCAACCGAAATCGAGTGCATCAATTTCGAATTCCGGTACTAAAGACGTGGCACCACCAGATCCAGAACCATCCACTACATCCGAAGTTAATAATGCGATACTAGCAGCGTTAAGCACAAACAAGAAAGAGGGTTACGTATTCCTCAGCACCGTTATCATACATTTGATAGATCAAGATGGCTCACCGATCAACTGTCGCGCTATTTTGGATTCCGGCTCACAAATCAACATCGTCACAGAAAGAATGATTCGCAAACTAAACATACCATTATCTTACCGCCCCATGATCATACAAGGAATAGGAAATTCCAAAAGGGATTCAAATAAAAGAGCCAACATATGTTTAAAATCGACTACTACAAATTTCACCACCAGGCTCGAAGCAATCGTATTGCCTCAGATTGTATCCCCTCAGCCAACACACACAGTTGATATATCTACGTGGAAATTCCCAAGGAATGTCGTACTAGCTGACCCGCAGTTCAACCAAAGAAATAATATTGATCTGCTCATCGGAGCCGAATTTTACCATCAGTTACTCTGCGTTGGTCAGATTAAACTTGGCACCGAATTACCCCTACTCCAAAATACGCTGTTAGGGTGGATAGTCACTGGAAAGATGAACGAAGATTCATCTAGAAATACAGTTTGTGGAATAGCTACCGAGGAATCATCCCTCGAGCAAACAATCAGCAAGTTTTGGCAAACCGAAGAACTTTTGTATCCAACATCAAGTCGCACCATCGCAGAAGAAAAATGTGAAGAACATTTCTATCAATCGACGTCAAGAGACGCAACGGGAAGATACGTTGTCAGTCTACCCTTTGCTGAGGACGCAAATAAACTAGGGTCATCTAGCGACATTGCCCTCAGTCGATTTCATGCGTTGGAACGCAGATTAGACCGAAGGCCAGAATTATATAACCAGTACCGAAAATTCATGGATGAGTACATTCAACTGGGACACATGACAGAGATTGATTTTAAATCAATTCCAACACCACACTACTTTCTGCCTCATCATTGCGTGCTCAAGCCAGAAAGTAGTAGTACAAAGTTACGAGTAGTCTTTGATGCCTCTGCAAAGACGTCAACTAACCTGTCGTTGAACGACTTACTCTATTCTGGACCAACAATTCAAGACGAATTGTTTTCAATATTATTGCGTTTTAGACTGCCAAAATTTGTTATTAAGGCCGACATTCAAAAAATGTATAGGCAAATACTCATAAGAGAAGAAGACCAACAATTTCAGCTAATATGGTGGCGACCCAATCGAACTGAGCCTATAAAATGTTATAAACTTCATACCGTAACTTACGGAACCACTTCAGCTCCATATCTCGCAACAAAATGCCTTCAGGTCTTAGCTACAGAATATTCTGCAAAATATCCATTAGGCTCGCAAGTTTTGCTCAAAGACTTCTACGTTGACGACGTTATGGCAGGTGCAGACAGCATTGTAGCAGCAAAAGACATCCAGTCACAATTGTCATTGTTGCTGCGGGAGGGAGGGCTCCAGTTAAAAAAGTGGTGTTCAAACCACCAACAATTACTTGATAACATTCCATTAGAAGATCAGGAGATACCTCTCACCGACGACAATAACGAAGGCGCTGTCAAGACCCTTGGGCTAATATGGAGACCCAAGTCAGACGTCTTCTGCATAAAAACAAATTATAGAACGTCAAAAAGATTCACAAAGCGATCTGTAGCCTCAGATATAGCACGTCTTTTTGATCCACTCGGAATAGTCGCTCCAGTAGTAATCGTCGCAAAGCTCTTTCTGCAAGAATTGTGGGAACTTAAGTACGACTGGGATGCTTCCCTACCAGAAGAAATGTACACCAGGTGGAACAATTACTACCAAGGCCTCCAAGAATTAGACAAATTCCAAATTCCTAGACACGTTTTTGGCCATTACATCACTTCATCAATGCAAATGCATACCTTTGCAGATGCGTCAGAGAAGGCCTACGGGGCTGCTGTATATATCAGATCAGTTAACAAGGATGGTACAATCGTAGTACGACTGCTGTGCTCCAAATCTCGAGTTGCACCAACTACTAAAACGGCATCAGGAATGAGATCGATGACAATTCCACGTCTAGAACTATGTGCAGCATTACTAGCTGCCGAACTCTCAAAACGAGTCAAGAGTGACCTTAAATTGGACAACACCAATAGTTTTCTGTGGTCTGACTCCCAAATTGTATTGAGTTGGATTAATTCAAATTCAGAATCCTTCCAGACATTTGTTGGACGTCGAATTGCCAACATCCAATCTCTAACCAGCACTAATCAATGGCGATATGTGAAATCAGCTGAAAATCCAGCTGATGTTTTATCCAGAGGCATATCCCCAGAGAAACTGCAGGATCATACACTATGGAAGTATGGTCCGAGATTTTTGCATGGATCGGAATCAATTTGGCCACCCCCTTACAAACTCAGCAAAATTTGGACAGATGAAAGGAAGGAAGTTGCGTTATTGACCACTAATGACGACGATCATGTACAAAGTATGTTGGAAGGAATAAAGCATTCCAACTCATTCAACAAACTTAATGTAATCCTAGCCTACTGTTTTCGATTTGTCCATTTATGCAAGTCAGGTAAACTCAAGGATGCACCTAAATCCGTCAGACAACCCCCAAAAAAAGGCGACAGAACGGCATGGTCATTATCAACCTCGGAACTAGAAATATCCATGCAGTTTATTATCAAGGAAGTCCAAAATCACGGTTTCCATAAAGACATACGCTTCCTGAAGGCACACAAAGAACTAGATAAGGAAAGTCCATTGAAGGGACTCGCTGTATTTTTAGACCAAGATGATCTTCTGCGTGTCGGAGGCAGACTTCAAGCATCAAATTTACCATACGACAGCAAGCATCCAATGCTGTTGCCATATTCTCACCCACTCGTAAAAATGCTCATGACGGATCTTCACTTCAATAATAATCATATTGGACCCCAAGGCCTATTGGCAATCACGAGGCAGCGATTTTGGCCAATCAAGGGCAAGAACATTGCCCGCTCTATTGTCCAGCACTGCATATTTTGCGTCAAAGCGAAACCGAAAATGTACTCGCAAATAATGGGAAATTTGCCAGCGCCAAGAGTGCAACCATCACGTCCATTCATCAACACAGGAGTGGACTTCTGCGGTCCATTATGGGTTCATTACCGAACGAGAGGGAGTCGAGCTCAAAAATGTTACTTATCAATATTTTGCTGCTTCGCCACAAAAGCGGTTCACATCGAAGTCGTCAGTGATTTAACTACAGATGCATTCCTTGGAGCCCTGCGAAGATTTATGAGCCGACGTGGCCACATTAAAAATCTGTATTGCGATAATGCCACCAATTTTGTCGGAGCCAAAAATCAACTGGAAGAGCTCAAAACAAGCATATATTCAAAGCAAGCACAAAATAAAGTCATTAATTCATGCAGTTCGAAGGGAATTGATTTCCATTTTATTCCACCACGAGCTCCACATTTTGGAGGATTGTGGGAAGCAGCAGTCAAATCCGCAAAACATTTGCTACTATGCAAAACAGCCACAGCATCATTAACCTACGAGGAGATTTGTACTATCACTACAGAAATAGAAGCAATTTTAAATTCGAGACCTCTTACAACACTATCCAATGATCCAAACGACCTAAGCGTACTAACACCTGGTCATTTTTTGATTGGGGATTCCTTAAAGGCAGTCGTTGATAACAAGGCTGAACCGATCAAGGGTACCTTATTAACCAGATGGAAGCTAGTATCTCACATCAAACGAGAATTTTGGAATCGATGGTCTCAAGAATATTTAAATGAACTCCAACTGAGAACAAAATGGAAAACGCAATCCAAAAACATTAAAACTGGCACCGTGGTAATTATGAAAGAAGACAACACTCCTGTTATGAAATGGCCGCTAGGTAGAATCGAAAAGGTGCATTATGGAAACGACGGTTTGGTACGTGTCGCAGACGTACGAACAAAATCAGGCGTTTTTCGGCGTCCAATACACAAACTTGCACCTTTGTTAGAAAATAATGAAGCTGCGCCTGAACCTCAAACAAACGTGCCATCATCCGAACGGAAGCGAAGAAATGATAAGTCTGATCCTAGTGAATTATCGTCATCAAAGGCAGCAAGAAAAACAACAACTCAAACTAGGGCAGACTCAACAAACCCAAACTTCTTCACTACACTATTGTTAATTGGTCTAATTCTTCCAATTGTAATTGCAAGTGACATAGAGGTTATAAAATTCAACAATGCTTCCCCTGGAATTCATTTTCAACGACATGGAACAATAAGTCTGATTCATCACAGATGGAACCTTGTAGTGTACTATAATCTCGAGCCATACATGAAGGAATTCCAAGCATTAGACAACAGTACTACAATATTGGATCATATTTGCAATAAACTTTCCTCCAAAGAACTCTGCTCCCAAGTTATACAACAGCTGCGGCTTATAACACACGAATTAGATGAAGATAATATTATTCCATCAAACAAGTCCTCTGTAAGAATTAAACGAGGTGCCATCGACGTTGTCGGAAACATAGCTAATTCACTCTTCGGAGTGCTTGACTCCAAATACGCTAATGAAATGTCGCAACGTTTAGAAAGCATACAATCAAACGAGGATCAACTTATGAACCTGTTAAAAAATCACACTTCCATTCTAGACTCGACAGTCAACATCATGAAATTAAGCCAAGACGATATGTCAAAAAGACAACATGCGCTTGATAATCAACTGAGTCAATTGTTCAATCGTGTAAACAATGTCACTGAAGAACTATACCAATCCAAACTGAAAGAATTATTTCTGTCTTGGTGCACCCACGCTACCCTTATAATCATTAACATTCAAAGAATGCAGACATCCATAACAGATGTTTTGGCAGATACTCACCAAGGACGAGTAAATCATCTTTTGATCACCTATCAACAACTTAAAATTGAAGTAGGTAAAATAAGAAGTCATCTTCCACCAGGTCTTCGGATTCCAGTAGAACCTGACCAAATCCTACAACTCTATAAGCTAATGAATGTCGAGGGACACGTTAGCTCAAATCATATCGTATTCAACATTGAACTGCCGTTACTCGGGTTAGAAGAATTCATAGCATACAAGCTAATTCCCATCCCAGCAGCAATTAATAACAGCTACATAACCATACAATTGTCAACAGACGTCCTAGCTGTAAGTGCTCACCATGATCAATATTATCCCATAACCGAAGATGAACTTTCTAGATGTACCACTACTAACGGAGATCATCATTTATGTAGACAAACCCATCCGGTATATCAAGCTGGAACTAATTTGAGTTTGTGCGAAATCAGCTTGCTTAACAATAAATCAGATCTGTCAACATGCGAACTAAAAATGATCAAGGCTAATTCAGTGTGGACCAAGCTTCCTGAATTAAATCAATGGATATTTGCAGTTAACGAAGAAACTATGCTTAATGTCGTTTGCAAGCAACAAACATCATTTATAGCATTAGAAGGAAATGGTTTGCTGAAACTTCAACCGTATTGTGTGGCAAAAAATAAGCATTTGACACTTCAAGGCCAACAAATTTATTCATCTAAGGTTCAAGCTTCATACACCAGATTAATTCAAGATGTTCCGTTTCAAAGGGCGATTCAGTTAGCCACACTTCACTACAACATGTCAAATACCAGCTCTTTAAATCAAGAGTTGAATGAACTGCGAGATCAGATCAGACGTCAGCAGCTGGAATTACCCAATCATATCCGGTATCATAACATTCCCCACAGCATCGTGAGTTCACTTGGACTACTCATCACCATTGCAATAGTGGGATTCTTAGTTTACAAGAGATACTGTCAGAAACACCCTCCGCCTATTCCGGCCCCACGGAGAACACGTTCATCAAGCTACACCATAAGTATCTAAGATATCATCCTGATGAACCCACAGATCATCAGCGCGGGGCAGGATGTTCAGTTCCACCGAACAATCGTCATAAAGTATAAAATTCATATTCAAATATTTTTTCTTTCTTTACATAATGTAATGATTTTTGCATTTTCATAATATTCAATTGTAGTGCCTTCTGCATTTTCAGCATTAATTTAGGTTTCAACCAATAATGTAACAAAACACCTTGCACACTTTAATTATTTTTAAATTCACTTTTTTGTTAATTCGGCATTATTTGTCACACCAACCAAATTGTAAATAAATATAGACTAAGCATATTTTTAAGTATAAATATCGGTAGGAAATAAAATTGATTTCAGATAGCAACGAAACAGTACCCAAGACTTTTATTTACTTCAAGTGAGTCTGCTTGAAGCTGTTTGTGTCATCTCAAGGAGTTATAGTGCTGCACTATATACTCCACCCCAGTCACAGTACAAGAACTGTGATCTGGACAGCATAAGACGATAGAACAATCGTTTACAATTTCTTTTTGAGTTATTATGTTAATAAAGTAGTGAATTAATACTTATTTTGAATTCATTGTATTACTCTCAAAAAATCATAAATTAAGTTCAGCTAATCTGTAACACCACATTCATTAACTGTTAGGCGGTATGAAGTTCGTCGGGTCAGCTAGTTTAAAATAAACACAGAATATTTTGAAGAAAGGAATACACAATGATTTCTTTATATTCTCGCAAATCAAACACTAAACCCGAAGCCTGATTAAGAAGTGGTTGATATATTCAAAAGTCTTGCTACGGAGATACCGCAATCGGAGTGCAGAAAGTGATTCGAAAGTGTATCGATCCTCATGATAAATATTTTGAAAAGCGATAAAACCATTTGTTTTTACACTTCTGTCTCAAAACATGAGTATACCGACCTTAGTATTAGCCGTAAATTTCAAAACGATATCGATTTTGTTTTGAAATTGGAGAGAGTAACGCCATTTGAACTCAATAAATCATAATGTAAGAGCTATTGCCAAAAGAACGGTTTCAGTGTCGCCCGTTGATTTAACTTATAAATTTGGAAATGAATCACTTTCAAAAGTCAATGGTGTGAAAAATCTTAGTGTTATCTTCGATTCCCAGGTGCCTACTCCCAACTTTATTTTTCTACGTTGATTGATTTTCTTATATCAAATGCGAATTTGTTTTCCCCAAACGAACTTCAAGGGTAATAAAGGACGCGCATATATTAAAGGCAATTCAACAGTCAACGGTGAGACTGTCCCTCGCAAAATATCATTTTGTCGTCTGTTAGCCTTTTAATGAACAAGGCGTTATAACAGATACGCTCAATGCGCTATTTTTATAATAGATATTTAAGGTAGGTGCTAAAACATGAGTATAAATGTACCTATTTGTAAAGTGACATAGCGTAGATATCTCATATGTTTCAGAAAGAAACAATAATTGTATTTCGTTGGCCAATATTTTCCTGAAACCATTTATGAAACCAATAATAAAACCAAGGTATAATCAAATATTATAAAATTTAGAGCATATTGGAAAGAATCAGCTAAGGGGCCAGTTATAGCGATACGGAAAACAAAATCAAAAACATTTTCAGATGGAAAATTTTGTATGTTCTGATTCTACTCTTAAGACAAATGCTACACTGATCGATGGCAACCAACTCAGAGAATCTGTTTTGGAAATAAAAATTTGAATTAAACTTGTAGTTTTTGCTAAAAACGCAATTTGTTATTTTTCTTTCATACGTAGGTATAACAGAAAAATAAATAAATACATTTTTAAAAAAGTATTTGATCAATTAAAATTATTATGAACAAAAAACATTCTCTGAATTGATTGCTATTGATCAGTGTAGCATTTGTCTTAAGGGTCGAATCCGAACATACAAAATTTTCCATATGAAATTTTTTTCGGTTTGGTTTTCCGTATCGCTATAACTGGCCCCTTACCTCGTTTAAAGTCATGTTAATTTATAGCTACATTATGTTAAAACAACTTTACATGGGATAAAAAACTTAACCTGAAGTGTAAATATACTATATTTTATGATGTGAAATTGTTATCTACCCACTTATAATGCACGTTCGCACAGCCAATCTGGATTTTTGTAGTCGCTGGCTGGTGCGAACAATTCCGTTTCCGGTGTCCAAGAGTTGTTTGGAAATTTTGTGCGTATAAGTGGACTAATCTTGCACTAAATGCACCAGCATGTTCGTTTAGAGCGTGATTTTTTCAACTCAATTCCATAAATATTATGTTTTTAAGCAAGCGTTCAGCTCATCTGCGGGCTTTGGTCAAGGTATAGTGGTCATGGTCACAAAATCACCTGCAAAGAAGAATCAGAGCGACTCCCCCATCATTTGGTTTATTTCTCAGAAATCGTTCACGTTCGATCGCTCACTTGTCACGCAGCTTCAACATACACAGACACATGCAATATCTATCCTTTTCCAAGGCAAATTTCCGATTGGAAAAGTGTAGTTAATTTCATTGTTAAACTGAACATGATGATTTTAATAAATTGTTTTCGAAAAATTCGTCATTAACAGTTGCAAGAAAATATTAATTTATGTATTTTCGATCCAAAACCGTTATAATATATTGATGAAAAACTAAATAAACAATTTTTTTAAAAAATTTGAAAACGAAATCGCCAAAAACCTGAAATCTTTTTTTTCCACCCGATCGATAACAAACCTTCAAACGAACATTCCCTGGACTTAAACTGAAAATTTCATAAAAATCCGTTGGGCGGCTTAGTAGTCCATACTGGACATACTTACACAAATATACACACATACAAACATACATCTATTTTTGTATACATAGAAGGTAAAATATAATATATAGCACAAGCAAATAAAACAAGCCTTCTGTCCCCTTTTTTTTATAATTTACGCGCACTTAACATCAGTTAACACAGTGCGAGCGGTTAGAAAAGTAGGATGGGAGATAAAAGGAGATATCAATGCACATTGAATTTGAACGTCTGTATATCACAATTGAGGAAAAAATCGAGCCCGGTAAAGCATTCCACATTCTTTCAGTGCGACTAAATAAAGAGTCTCTGTACTTAACAGTACGTCCGAGGTTAGGCTCGAGGGTAAATTGATGAGCATTCCTAGTAATGCAAGCGTTACGGGGAAATTGTTTAAGGGGAGGAATGCATCTGGGCTATTTCGTGGGCAATGTTTGTGGAAGTATAGCGATAAAACAAGGTTGGACAAGAAACATTACGGTTATATTCGAGTGAAACATATGTTTCGGTAAATGGTTCTTGCATCTTTAAGTTTTAAGGCTCTTTTTTGAATCCTTTCCAGAAGGCGCAAGTGAGTGGCACAGGAGCATCTACCCAGATATGAGAATTATACTCAAGCTTCGGGCGTGTGAAGGGGGAAAATATTGCTTAAATTGATTAAGGAAACCTAAGCATTTTGCGGCATTTTCAGCGACGTCAAATATTCGATCCTTCCACAAAAGGTGGTTTGTAATACACATAAATATACCTTGAACGCAAAGCTGTTCATTTTCCTCAATGTAATAGGGTTTTCACATACAACTGAAAATACGGTTTTCGTTGAAAACCCCCAAAACCTGAACGAAAACACAAGTTTTACCATACATTTTTGCTAAACACAAGTTTTCGAAAACAACTAGTTTTATATAAAACCTGTCAAAAACTTGTTGGAATACTAAACAAACACACCTAAGTTTGTTGTGATTCTTTCAGAACACACCTAAGTTTATTGTGATTCTTTCCAAACACACCTAAAAAGCGCATAAACGTCAAAAAAGAAAATCAATCACAGCAGCCGAAAATATTTTCTTTTCAAAATTTGATAGACAGTTGTAAAAATAAAATGAAATGTCAAACGAAAACTTAAAAAGTCCGGTGTGAATGATTTTCAGGTTTTCGTAAACTTTTAGCTAAAAACCGAGTTTTCGGCTCGGTGTGAAAACCCTATAAGTGTCACTCATGGATAAAAGAAGGCATTAGGGGGCAGGTTATGCTTTAACGACAGAAGTCAACATTGAGTTTTTGAAGCATTAAATTCCACACGGTTGGTAATTTCCCAATGAGCTTATCATTATCATTAGCTGCCGTTGCAGTTCCACATCCACATCCGAAGAACATGGATGTGAATCTGGAAATTAATATGAGACGCAAAACATTTCAGTGGATTAGAAGTATTAGACAAGAGATCATTAATAAAGATAGAAAAGAGTGTCGGACACAGAACTGAGCCTTGGGGCACACCAGCATTTATTTTGTGGGGGGAAATTAAAAAATAAAGTTTTAGCTAAACAAATAACGGTACCTGACATATAACCGTTACGTTAAAGGTACGAAACCATACCATATGGCTGAATTTTTGTTTAAATTTCTAAAAACGGCATATTCTCCAAACTCCAAAGGACCGTCTCATTTTGATTTCGACTATCTTGACATATATAGGTATATGTTGCTTAATTTATACTGCATATACCAATATTTTTAAAATAAATTATGCCATCATCTCGTGTAATTTTAAGTAGTGAGTCACATGATTTTCAAAGATGAATGCTAATGGTCACTTAACTGATACACTGCTGCATTCTGGAAGTCACATCAGATAAAAGGGTTTCTTATATGTTGATGTGATGAGTGTCAATACAATTTTCATTAGCTATTCCTCTTTTATGGCTTATTTTCATTATTTTTTTGTCTAGGTTAAGTGTTGATGGGTTCGACATACTCCTAAAAACATCTTAGTACTTTATTTCTGCATAATTGTTTTATCTGGATGCCAGACAACCTTAATTGGTGTAAAGAAAACATAAAAAAAAAACCCAAAAAGGATGTTGCACTTGATTGCTAGTCGACACAAAGACAAGAAAACAATTTATCCTCTGATTAAATCTTGTTTCTCCGACTCTCGATGACATAAATTATTATCTGTCCAAAAGGCTTACGATGAGAAAAATAAAGAAGAGGATGATAATTGAGCCAAGTGGAACAAAGCGACAAGTTTGCGTGGTGACTTTGAGGACTTACCGCCTTCACACATACCTTGGGATGCCTTATGAGATGACCCAAGTGCGCGCTCTTCTTTTCTGGATACCTGGAAGACAAATGAGTGATTTCTTTACAGCCATGTGCAGTTTACTTCTGGCATATACATATGTTGATATGAATGTACATAAAAATGGCTGTCTGCACGATTATGTGAGTATCCATTGAAATCCTCCATACAATATTATAATCAGAGACGAAGAAAGATTTGTGGTTTGTTAAATTGACATTGACTTTGACGGGCGAAGTATTTTTCCAAATGATAGGTAAATGTAAAAAAATGAAGCCATTTGAGGGTATAAACTTATTGGACTCTGACACGACGCCGACGTAGGTATGTACTTACTTGTCTTTTTTAGGAACACATATACAGTCAACAGCATTAATGTTGATACCATTTACATTTTTCATCTTTTCTGTGTTAATTTTCGATGCGGTGTTACATTCTTATTTTAATATTTTGTTACAAGTGAATTGCTGTATTCTTAAGTTTAATTAAAGTAAATAAATATAAACAAAAACTAAAAAAATAAATTGAAAGTTTTTTGACATTTTGTATAAGAAGAAAATCTTGGTCAAAGATGAAAAATGTATAAGGGTATCAACATTTATGCTGTTGAATGTAGGTACATAATGTTTAATCCTCGTGCATGCAGTTTGTTTTTTTAACAAAAATTGAATTTTCTTGTTGAAACTAGTTTAAAGTGAAATTCAAATCACGGTTTTAATTTAGATTGTAGGTTATCTGAGGCATGTTTAGGATACGTGCTATTAAAATACATGACTGAGTGGCACATAGTTGCTCTGTGGGCATAATAGGACGATAATAGCAATTTTTACTTTGACAATAACTGTATTAAATATCGAAGAAATTTTTAAATCAGTATTTATGTCCACCATTTCAAAATGTTGTCATTTTTAAAAGACAAGTTCAATTTTTCTTAAATCTTCCTTGAAAAAACGTAACACTACAAAAATGCAAGGACCGTCAGTCTCAAATTGAGGTTTAGCATAATTTGGTTTCATGGCAACTTATGGTCGATTCAAACAGACAATTCAAAACAGTCTTTACTACGCAAATTCCTTGCCAAAAAACTAAAAATGCAGTTTTCTTAAAAGAACTACCAATATTCACATTCGAAGTTTGAACACAATCGTTACATACATTTATGAGGAAATAAATATAAACGCCATGTTGTTTTGTGATTCTGTCAAAACTGTTGTTTATGATTATGACTCAGTTACTGATGCCAAGTCATCATGGCAAGTAACACTATTGAAAGTCGTCTGCAAATATACTTAAATATGTTGGCTTAAACTGATTCGCGTTTTATAGGAGTAAAAGTTAGGAAAATTGTGATCTGGAAAATTGCAAAGCCGCCCTCTTGTTGCAAATCCTTGGAATACAGAAATTGTCAAGATGTTATCCGTTTATTGTAGTTAAAAAAATTGCAACATTGTACCCACCAAGTAAAATCAAAATTGTTTGACACGTTAACGAGAAAATTGATGAAAATTAAAAAAAAAATAATGGCTTAAACTGAACGACTCGTTATTTGAAAGAAAAGTTTTATCTTGAAATCTAGAATACAAACTTTGGGGTGCTATGTAAGAGATTTACCTTACCAAATCTGCACCACTTCGTAAATATCGCTGTCAGTCTACTGCCAATTTATTAAAACTGTTCAAACCCGATGTCAATAGTTTGCATTTTTAACATACAAAATTTAATAAAAATCGTTGAAGCCGTTTTCGTGCAAATTAGAAAAAGACTCAAAACTGTTGGCTGAAACTGAGCGGTTAGAGTTAAAACCTAATTTTTGTTATGGACTTTTGAGCGAAAAAAAAAAATATGCAGTTTTGTCAAAAATTACGCAGGTTTGTTAAATGAAGTGTTTCATTAAAAGTGTAAGAGCCATTTTTAAGAATATCTAGAACCGAAAAAACTGTTACTTGAAGTGTACCTAACCATCAGTTCGAGCCTGGCTTAAACAAAATAAATAAAATCATGACAACACTTTTCCTTCAAACTGCTATACAAACCGTTTCGGAGAAACCTTACGAATCATAGAAGGTTGCCTAAAAAAAATATTGTGACACTGCTTTTAGAAAATCATCAAAAAATACTAAATAAAAGGTTTCAAGAATAAAAACGCTTGTTAGTTATTTAATTATGGCCATTTTTCAAAAACCGTTCACATTTAAACCGGGTTTATCATGGCTAATTTGAATTCGGCTTATTCAGGAATCACAAAAAGTGATTGCGCTTTTCGCGTAAGACCTCATAACCCACATTCACCAAAACCACATTCATTCCATTTATTTTACCGGCAAAAAAAGAGAAATGGTTAAATGATTTTAATATTTTCGTCTGATATTTACATAATTTAATCGAATTGTATTGCTTAGAGATAATTTTTATACTCACATAATCCTGAAACGTCGAACTAAATATAGTTTTTATTTTATAAAAATGCTCCAACGAGGCTTGGTAAACTTTGAATTTTTGAGTTTTTGTTCCGTGTATAGGTGTTCCTACTTAAGGAAGGATGCGGGAATAAATGTAAAATTTCTTAGTAAAATTCCTTTTAAAATGTTTCAATGCAACTTTATTCAATTAATAATAATAGTGTATAAGGAGCAATTCAAAACATTAAACAGTGACAAAGTGTTAAAGTTTATGTAATACTTTTTTATACATGCCCTCATGCTCACGTAACATCGTCACTTTACTCTGCACTTTTCTTTTACCCACACCAGAACCGAAAATATAATGTGAAGTAAATGAGTGCTCTAAAAGTTCCATTAGAAGAGAAGTTTAATGAACGATTTTCATTAAGAGTCATAATACTGTAGATTCGTCCTCGTCGTTTTACTTCGGTTTGGCGTTGCGCCCCTTTTTCTCCTGGAACTCAACCCATAAACCATCAACTTGCAACTCCCTATCGCTACTTGTTCCTCTGTCGTATACATTTTTAATTAGAGCTAATGAATTTCGAACATTTCATCAACGGTATTGAGCTTTTCCAACATTATCGGAAAGTGATTTACTTTCCTTCTTCCAATAACTAGTCATACACATTGATTGAATTCGTTTGAAAGTGCTTTTGTAATTCATGTATATACGATACGGTGCTGTATAATATGCTTTTATATTCTGAGAAACGCAGTACTAAAATAGGCAAAAGGCAACTTTATAAAGAAATTTCATTAGAGATTTCAATAAATAAAAAAATTACTTCACCTGTAGGTTGGTGGTGTGGGATAATGTATATTGGTGCCAACAAAGTTACTTTTTTTTCTGTCCGTAATGAATGGGATACCACCTCATTGACTTTGGAGTCCTTAAACTTTGAAGAAAAAAGCAAAACAGTGACACAAGGTATTAATTACACTGTGGTAAATATATTCGACCATTGCCGAAACCGAACTCTTACACAACAAGTGAAATATACTCGCTGATTTATTATTCGTTCCGGAACTGGCATCTTGTAAATGTCTCCAATCTAAGCCAAAGAAACTTTAACAAAATATTGTTCAAGGTTCATGAGGTAAAAATATTTGATCGATCGAGAGTGGGCCGTTGTGTTTCTTTTACGACACTAACCAAACCATATCCTGTGGAAATTATTCGTGAACAGTGTTTCACTTCGTTTTTCCTACTTATAATTTGGTCAGTAGGTATGTATATACATTGAGACATTTTTTTCCACCTCCTCCCCATCCTCCTCCGTCCGGAATGGACGCGTCACTCGTGCAAAATTTTCCACCGGAGCAAGTAAGATAAATCCGAATTTACTCCTCCTCATCCTCGTCGTGTGGCTTAGGATAGGATGCCGAGAAGTATAGAGTTAATTTTCAGGCCATTTATATTTCATATGCTTGCCTCCTTTCCTTGCTGCTCTTATTCTGTACAGTTTTAGCAGAAGCATCGCAGTGAAACAATCGTAATCGTGTGCCCTTTCCATGGAATCATTAACGAAAAACACGGAACAGTACTGCTGATGCCACACAGCCTATGCACATAATAGCATGCATTTTAAATGAACTCAGGAACTTTGGCCAATCTGAGAGCTGATGAATATTTGAAGCAGTATGCCATAACCTGACTCATTCTACTGCTGTAAGGTTTTATTCAGCCTTCTACATTGAAATGATGACAAAAGTTGGACGGCAGATTGTAGGTTAAAAATAAAGTTGCAAAAGGAACAAACAAAATGTGCAGCTCTGTAAAAATCTGAGCGTTGGTTAAGAAATAATAATAAAAAAAAAAAAAGAAATTGCTTAAAGAAATTCGAAAAAAATCGAATTTCATCCTTAAGAGTGATTATCGTTATTGTTCTTTAATTTTATTAATTATTTTTCCAAATATAATGTTCTGTACAAAGCAGATCTACCTACCCATTAAATTCGATGTGACTCCGTAGCATTGCATGGATTTTCTTCAAATAAAAAACTGCAATTATTTAATGAAAATCAAAATGCAATATATTATATGAATATTAGTTTGGAAATACTGCAATTGAGGTTAACACAATTCGTTGGGGATTAAAGGGAGTTCATCGAAAACCCTCTTCAAAATATTACTATTACCTTAAAAACGAAAAATCACGTCTGGGTCGTATGTACTTGCTCTCATGTGAAAAGAAATTTTAATATCAAATCTTAATTACGTGTCGTTTACCCAGAAATAATTTTGCAAATGTATAAACTTATTCAAAAGAAAACAGACATTAAGTATCAGCTGAAACATGGAACTTGTAAGCTGATCTCTTGTTTGACTTTTTAGTCGACATTTTTTGAATAAAATAATGATGGATAAAATTGAATTTATGACAGTAAAAATTTCAAAATCGTTTTTAAACTAATTCTAGTAAGGTAGGCTTATTTTGAGGTATTCAGCACTAACAAAATAGTTAAAATTTGAGAAAATTAATGAAAAAAATCAAATTAATTAATAAAGTAAAAAAAAAATTAGCCATCACGGGACGCCCAGCAGATGTAAAATATTCAAGTTCACATTTAAATTCATAATTTTTAAAAACCACCAAAGAAAATATGGAGTGAAATAATTTTTAATAATTTAGTGTTTCGTTAATAAAATCAATATATGTGTCACATTATTTTATTATTAATAACAATTATTACAGATTATATTCGTTTATAAATAGGAACAACATTTTCCTCAACCTACACATAAAATTTGCCCACCACCGCCATACACCCAGCCCATCTACATAAATTTAATATAGAAGTAAATGAAAGTTTTCATTTGTAGTTAACCAAAACAATGCCTATTCAATAACCAATTTGACTGGTTTTTTCCTGAAGACCTGAAAGTTTAAAGCAAAACCAGAAACTATTTTTTTTATTACATACGACTTCCTCTCTTGAATTTTATATAATGCTATGCAATTGCAACGGCATTTTCTGCCAATGAAGGGAATTGGATAGTCCAGTAAAGTTTTCTATGGTGTTTTCTAAGTTTTGAAGTAGACGTAGACCTATAATAGTTGATCTGTGAACTCCAACGATTCTCTAAAAACCCCACTCCTTTATATAAATGGGTCACATATGAGTGCGTGAACTGTAGGCTACACTCAGAGAAAAGTAAAAATCGGGAACACTATTTTAAATAGTTAAAAATAGTTATTTATGACTATTTTTATTGTTAATGCAGAATTTTCGTAAAATCAACTGATTAATGGTTAATATTACTATACAAAATAGTAGTTTTTAACTATTTTATTGTCAGTTGATATTTTTTTCAATACTTACTATTCGGTTGTCAAAATCAGCTATTCAATAGTCAATGTAATTAATTGTAATAGTTATTTCTAACTATTTTTATTGTCAATGGATTTTTTCAGAATCAACTTTTTTAATAATCAATTTAACTTTTTAACCATAGTTGCATTTGACTTTATCGAATAGTCGTTGAATGACTATTAATATCGTCATCTTCGATATCTGTTTTGGAAACGCTTACCTGATAATTTGTCCCTGAAAATTCTACAAAAAATCAACAACAAAGTTTTTCTCAAATAATTTCAAATTCACATTTTTATTACAAAAGTTATAATTTTATAGTAAGAATTTAAAAAAATGTTACATTGAATAAACAAATAATTAAAAATACTTAAGTATTATTAGTTTTCTATTCATTACAAAGTGAATGTGAAAAAATTATAACATACATACATATACAGTGACATGTATACGCATATAAACTCACCAATGTATATCCCAAAGAATGTCTTACTATCGGCCATGCTTCGAAAATAGTTTTAATATTTAGAGCGCCTTCTTCACACAAGTCTTTTCCTGTAAAAAGAAAGTTGCTTCCACTTTGTCAAACACGTTGTCCAGTCAGCTTGATTGTACTTTAAAGTTTCAATTTCAGTTCCTGAAATGCTTACAAAATAAATGAACATAAAATAAAGCTGATCCGAATTAATTGTGATGTATGTAAATAGCTTCTAGAGTGCCAACTGCAGATTCTTCAAAAGCGGAAGGTTCTTCAGAGTCAAAGAAATATTTTCTTTTTTATGTCCTTTTATACAAATTTTTCGTTCGGAGAAGCTTAAGGCGATTATTATATCTATGATATAATATTTCACATGGTGGAAGTTTGCCTCGGCGTGCGGTGTAATAAAGTCCTTGAGGAGTAATCACAATTTAAGAATATAATTTTAATTCCTTTTACCAACCATAAAACTGATACAGCCTTTACCTTATTTTTAGTATATTTCTTTGCCACCACTTAACTTCCAGCAACTTTTTCCAATGAACACTTAGCACAGAATAATTGACATGTAACAAAGAGACCGCAACGAACAAGCGAAACTACTATAACATAGTTATTTGTAACTACGTTGTTACTACACATAGTCATTTTCAACTATGTGGTAGTTTGTATTAAATAAATACTACTATTTTATAGTACGAATTTATTAAAGAATAGTCAGAATCAACTAGGTTAATAGTTATCGACGTGCAGGCGAGACTATTACGACATAGTCATTTGCGCCCATGGTGTTGCTACACGGAGAGAATTGAAAAATCACCAATTGCGAAATATTCAGTTGCAATTTACAAAACATGTTTTTTTGTAAATCACGGCGCTTTGATTCGAAACTGATAGACAAATATGGCAATTTAACTTTCAATACATCTCAAATTACAACAATTCCTAAGTTGAGATTTACAATTAAAAGTTATAATTCAAGCTTGTGAACTTCAAATTAAATTACAACCTTTTTGTCGCAATTTACTACTTCAAGGGAATAATTCTATTTACACTTTTTACCAATCTGGATTTGCTAGAATTTTTTCGTGATTTACAATCACTGAGTATTAAAATCAACTCAAGTGTGTCTGACGGCTACGTCGAAGGTCCGGAGTTCGATCCCTACAACTAATAATTATCTTTTTTTTTTTTGGTACTGTCTCTTTTGAGGAAATGTAAAATCCTCGAAAAATAAATCTGGTTAATATTAAAAGTGGATCTTTGTAAGCCATTCGGATTCAGCGGGAAATGATATTCCACCAGAATATCCACGCACATACAGGAATCGTTCAGAATATAAGTCATTGGGCCCTATCCCCGCTTGTGTCTCCAATAATGCCTTTTTTGTAGTTCTATTATGTATGTACATAGGGAGTACGAGGTTGAATTTCAACTACACATTATATACAATTTCTTACCTTTATTTAAATAATCATCAGAAAAAATTGTACATTAGAGGTTAGACGTCCAAAATAAGACGACTTTATTTTTCTCGCCAATAAAACATAATCTTAATTCAAAACACCCCTAAAATGTAACTCATATTCAGGTTGCTTTCTTATTATTAATTTTGATATCCGACTTGGATACATCACCATGGCCTAGTAGATGTGTGCTAGATTGGTATGCAGAGGGTCTCGAGTTCGATTCCCAGAATCAACCAAGTAAGTAAATGTTAATTTTTTCAATAAATAATAATAGATGCATTTCAATAAATGTAAAAAGTTGCTTCCTCTCAAAGCGATATAATGTTACAAATTGCAAATTGGGGTTGCAAATTACGACTTTACCAGTAATTTTTTCAAAAACTGTTTTTTTATTCAAAACAAAAAGATGGAAATCTACGACTCGCTTTTGCAATTTACAATCGAGTAAATATAAAATTGATACTCATTAGGATCAATTCGTCATTTGCGAATGGTAATGTTTTGCTTCTTTCGATCGAATTATTGACCCAAAAAAGTGATAATTTGCTATTTTTGAGTGTCAATATCTTCATTTCGTTCAATTTTGGAAATTGCGAACAAGGAGTCGTAATTTACAAAACCCCGAGCTAGGGTGAGAAACTGCATAAGATTTTCGTGATTTGCAGCTCATTTTTCTTGATCTGATCTAAAAATTCTTTCCGTGTACACATAATCATTTTCAACTATGTGGTAGATGTTTTTCAATACCATTAGCCATTACGCATTAAATGAAATAAATACAACTATTTCATGGTTGGAAGCTATTATAAGATAGTCAGAGTAGATTGTCAATTCTAATTTAAAAGAAAGTATTTAATAACTATGCTTTAATATTAAAATAGCCAGAATTAACTATTTTGTATAGTCGCTAAACAAAATTATTGACTTTTAACTATTTTTTAACTATTTTGTAACAATTTTCAGTTTTTTTGTGTGGAAAAATAGTCATTCGACAAATTTCATTGTAATTCATAAAATGACTATGACAATAGTTACAAAAGTAACTATTTTTTTCTCTGAGTGTAGTGCCAAAGCCATGTCAGATGCAGGTAAGTTGTATTGGGCCATCGTACTCAGAGCCAGCTCCATCTCGATCTACAGCTTTACCTAGACGGTAGAGAGTTGGATTTATTTCCATTCAACTTTGAATCATATTGAAATGGAAAATAATTAAAAACTTGTACACCATACCAACACAAATAAACATAAGAGTTTTATTTTACTCGATGGAAACTTTTTTAGCTATAAGAAAACTTCCCGACACTCATGTTACAATCAAATTATTCAACCGAGCATCCACTTTCATAATGGGCTTCCAGGACACCATACATCGTTTAACGTCTGCATGGTTATTCTAAAACAAAAGCCATATGTGAGGCGAACTGAGTTTCAGTCATAAATGAAAGTACAATCCAAATCCCTTACCGGTTTTAAAGCAATTGTGACATTTGAAAAAAAGTGAGGTTGAATCTTAGTAATTGACGTACCTACACAGTAAAATGACCTTAATAATAGAATAAATGTTTAAAGGAAACTACCATCAACAACCAAGAAATGCAAAAGAGTCAACTTGAAGATTGGGTCTATGAGAGCAGTTTAAAGGCATATTTGCCAAATGAGTCATCCCATCATCCCATGATAGATTTTATGAGAAGATACATTTAAAGAAGAAGGATGCCATTTAATTTAACTGAACGAACGTAGTTGTGAGAAATTTCAAAACGAAAAGTACGGATAGTATACTCGAATGCAAATCTATATTACTTATGATTTTGGAAAGAAGATAAGTACATGGGTGAGCTTAACATGACATTTATTATGTCATGCAAAAGTAGCATTCATTTTTTCAAGCAAAAAATTCAATATATTTAAGAAATGTATCATCGAAATTCCAAACTAAGGCCCAACAGAAAAGCAATACACTCGATTTCGAAACGAAATTATAGTTATAGAAGTGAAAAGCCATTCCTGTATTTAATCAAAACAAATAGCCCGGAGTACGGCAACTGCTTATGAAAGGATAGCTTCTTGGACGACATACACCCTATGTTGTAGATATTTATTGTTTGTTGTTTTGATTTTGTACTAAAAATAAGTATTTTTTAGATAACGAATGCAAAAAATATACTTTGTACTTTTCTGGTTATGTTTTAATAAACTGTGCGTTGTTAACAACAATAGAAGCTTCTTTCTTTTGTTTAAATCCATATTTTTTTTATTTGAATCACAATTCCACAGAATATAAAAGTGACTCCTCTACCCAGCGAGCCCATAGGTGATTTGTCAAAACAAAAAAACACAGTTCCACTGATTTGTATTTCAATCATGCAATTCTAAAAGAGTTATTTCTGACACCTTATACCTTAAAATCGGGATGATCCCTTTCCTCCCAGCTCATTCGCTATTTGCTTATATCAAATTGTGACCAGCAACAGGGTTTAATATTATGCTGCCTGCCAAGAACTTTTTGCTTTTCGCAGCAACACATTTTAAACTTTTGGTGCCAGAAATGGCTTTTGTTGTCATCTTACAGGATATTGCCGTAATCGGAAGTCAGATTGTTTCATCCAGCTAAAGAGTTTCTGAGTAGAAATCAGATCCGCGAAATAACTTATTAATACTTGTTTTTTATTTTTTTATTTAAACTACCTAGATAACAATTGAAATCCAAAATTTTCTCCTCATCGCATTCCCGTTCTTCTGAATCGCCATTTGCAAATTCATCGGATGAGGCTTTTAGTTCTAGTTTCCGTTTTATAAATCACTAAACATAATTTATAATAACTTCGCTGCAAAACTATGTTGTGTTCCAAAACTAAGCGATGTCATAAATTAGGAAACATCATATTAGGAATCAGCCTGTACCTATCATTCATTTTACATAAGTTATACACATATGTATAACGTTACAACTGTATTTTATATTATGCGTTCTCGTATTAATACTATCTAAAAATATGAATCACTAAATTCTTACCTATACTATATTTTCTGCCATTTCTGTTGAACCTGGTATCAAAATCTTACAATCAATAATAATTATTAAGTAACTGTACCTGCAAGCCTATATATTTCCTCAATACGAATACCAACAACGCCTTGAAAACAAAACATTCTTCATTTATGTTCTTCGATAAAACACGTTTCATTAATGTCCAGATCAGTAACATTATAAATTTATAATACGATATTAATTTTCTGAATGTTCTAAAATATATTCCAATCCCCTCCTTTAGAACAATGAGTTTATTTTTTTCGTTTGATACATACGGAGATACAAATATATTGCAGCATATCTAAAGGTGTCCATCAAAGTACCTTTCTTAGTATACATATACATACATACTTAGATATTCGCAGTTCCGGATGCATTCAATAATCAATGTAATTTGTTTCAAATAATCAAAAGCAAATTGCTACCTCATACCTTGAGAAAGATTTAAAGCTGGTCGAGTCGAGTGATTGTGGGAAATGTAGATGAATGGTATGTACTACTTCAAAATGGTTTTTCATGCTGGGTTGTATTTCGGATTGAGGAACAGAATTGCATCGTAATACGGACCAACATACCCGTCAATGTTAAATCAATCTCAGTTTCCTTCAGTCGAACTCTTCCTTCTTTCGCTACCATGCCAACCATTGCCACTTCACCCATTTATATTCTCTGGACTCTTTCGATTAAAGAACCGTCCTGTTTGGTATCGCTCAGTCTGCTTAAATTAATGATGTATTAAACCGAATCTCGAGCCTTACATCTCTAAGCGTACCTTGATCCTAGATAGAGGGAAAGATAAATTTTTGCTCATTGCTCTCCATTCAAGTGAATGAAAAATAGGGAAAATATTTTGTTGTTGAGAAGATTTGTATTTTTGTATGAGATTTCTGTGTGTATTAGTACCTACCTATGCTATACGGGTATCGTCCTACCCAACTCTTTACCTTTCGGTATTCTTTTCCGAGACGTCGTCTTCAACATTTACTCACTCACACTCAGCTCGCAGGACGAGATTGAAAATGATTTTACAAAAAATATTCCTTTTATCTAGCTAGCAACAACTGATTCTATAGTCTGGTAGCGGTATGTAGGTACTAGTCGGGATTTGGGAATGAAAACGGGAGCGAATGAACAACAACGTCGGGAGAGCTGTTTGCAAAAAAAAAAAAACACGTAATAACAATTGAACGCAAAAAAAAAAAAAAAATGATAACCATGAAAAGAATAAATGAGAAAAGCGAATAACGTAAAGCACTGTAGATGAAGACATTTAATTTTTATAAATCCTTTTCGGTAAATCAGGAAAAGGAATGAAATCGGGACAGGCAGGTAGATACAAAGATTTTTTCGCGCATTGAAATGTACTTTTATGTTTGCGGGTTTTTTCACATTCGTTGTTGGTTGGCTCATTGGCTTGTTCTACCTATAGCAACCTACATGATATTTTAAAAGTGTTCTAATTAGAGTCAATTGAATATGATAACAATTGAGTTGCAATTTGAATGAGCATCTATTCTCCGACGACAAAGCAAAAAGGAAATGAATGCATCAGTAAATTGTATGATTAAAAACGAATCCTAAATGAGTCCAGAATAATGTATGATTTTATCTTTTTACGTCTAAATAAAATATTGTAGTGTGTTACATTCAACTTCTTTTCATTGAGAAAACGCAATCTGGACAATCTTTTTTTTAAACTGCTATAAATGAAGTTTGAAGAAAATCCGCCAAGCGGTTTAGGCTGTAGATTAACTTGAAAAAGCGCACAGACGCACATCCGAACAGACAGACAGACGGTCCGCAAGGCGAAAACTTTTTTGGGCTTCTCTACCGTCGTAATGTCATGTATAAATAAAACCTCGATTTTTCTTAAGCACGAAACCAATACTTTCCCAATTAATGATAAATAGACTAAAAAAATATTTTAACGCGTTAAATGGCGGCTTTATTTATTTACATAGCTAAAGACTAGCTTCAGATATAAGTACTTATGTCTATAATAAGAGTACAATTATATAATTGAATACAAATTTGACTGAAATTTAGATGAAAAATTTAACGATTGGTCAAATAAGTTATTACATCTATTATTGAGAAGATTAAATAATTCAAACATTTTGTTTAAGGGAGAAAATCGTTCATAATTAGAACGACAGTTTGGGACATTTATGCAGCTAGGTAGATTCCTTAAGTTTCCTTGAGGAATATTAAAATTTATTCGAGACAAAAGGTACAAAGAGTCTATGTTACCATTTATTAATTTAACAATAAAAACAAAACTTAAATAAGAACGTCTATTCACAAGGGATGGCAAATCAATTAGTTTCAGTCGACTGATGTATGCGGGAAGCTCGTAAGAATTTTCACAACCTACGCCCGCGAGGCAAATCCCAGAAATCTTTTTTGAACACGTTCTAACCTTAAAATATGGCATTCGTAATGGGGTGACCAAACCTGGCAAGCATATTCAAGAATGGGACGAACAAATGTTATAAAAAGCTGTATTGTAACAAAAGGATCTGAAAATTGCCGTGACTCTCTCTTAATCCAGCCTAGAATTGAATTGGCTCTATTTGATATGGAGTTGATGTGCTGAATAAATTCAAGCTTTCGATCTAATATGACGCCACGAACATTTACGTTTTCCATACCTGATTGGGAAATTCCATTTAACGAATAATTAAATGGAGTTACTAAAAGTTTTCTTGTGAGGCTCATAAAATTACATTTATTTATTAAGAGGCAAACAATTACGAACACACCAGTCAAAAAACGAATTAAGGTCGGATTGCAACATTTCACAATCACTAATACTAGAAATAGTTTTAAAAATTGTCACATCATCCGCGTAAATGAGGCATTAAGAATACTTCAAGATAGATGGTAAGTCATTAATTAATAAAATAAAAAGTAGAGGTCCTAAATGGCTACCTTGTGGTATTCCAGAGTTAACTGTAAAATAATTTGATGTTCAATCGCTAAACAACCCTGCATAAGATCTGTTTAATAAATAAGATTGAAGCCACATAACAAAATTTTCGCTAAAATCAAGATTTCTTAGCTTTTTTAGCAAGATCTTATGGGAGAGTTTATCAAATGCCTTACTAAAGTCCGTAAAGACATAGTCAATTACTTTCTTTTTCTTAAATGCATCAATGCAAAGTTCGGTTAGCTCCATAAAAAAGTTACAGTAGAGCGACCTGATGATTTCAAAAAGCCAACATTTTGGCTATCTTCGTCAATTGTATCACAGTTCGAAGTATCACAGTTTAAAGTATCACAGATGTTAGTATCACAGTTAAAGGCACTTTGAAAAAAGCCTGCAAACAATTATTGCGTAATAACACGAGGGTCATGACTAGATATATCGATATATCGAATACTGCAAACAATGGGGACTGATTGTTATTTTAGAAAAGACTAAGTTGATGATTTTTAAGAATGGTGGTGGCAGGAATAGCTTGAATGAAAAATGGAAATTCGATGGAAATTTGATTGAGGTGGCCAATGAGTTCAAATATCTTGGTGTTCTTTGCACGAAAATTCTCAATACGGAGAAGCACGCCTGAAGGAAAAACTCGAAAAAGCAAAAATGGTGATTAATCTAACGTGGAGGAGGTGATTCATCAATAAATCTGTCACTCATAGCAGCAAATACAAAATTTTTGAAGCAGTAGCAGAATCCATTATGTCTTACGCTGCTCAGATTTGGGGATGTAAGCAATATGAATCTGTTGAAAAGCTTTTACGATTTTAAATCAAAAAAACGTTTCATCTACTGTTGAATACGCCTAATTAATTGATAATGCTCGAAACCGGGTTTGTCTCCGGTCTTTGTAAAAACATTCAAACTACAAGTGGATTACATATGTAGAAGTTTAAGCTCGGCAGACCATCGGCTACCAAAAAAAGTGACCTTGAAAGCAATCAATTCCAAAAGCGGGTGGTACAGGGAATGGCTTGATTTGACAAGCACTACTGGGGTGACTATAAGCTTCAACGCTGATGATCCAAACAAATTTAAGACGGACTTGTATCAGTTAATTGCATAGGTCGATGAACAAGCAAGAAGCAGGTTTATAGAGGAAGCCACAAGCTCCTTGTATCGTACGGTTTGGTTTACTGTCAGTTAAGTCATAATTTGCTACAGAAGAATTACTTTCGTGATGAGCTTAACATCGAAGAAATATCCATGATGATGCGGCTGCGAGGAGAAATCCTAAATCTTAACTATAATACCACACAAAGGAGACTTACCGATATTCTGCAGTATTATATAACTTGGAGGAGAGGGAGGACGTAGTGCATTTCTTAGGGAAGTGCCCTACACTAAGAGAAACAAGGAGAAGCATTTTTGGGGGAGATTTTCTGGATTCCGCTGAAGTCATAACCAAATTGAATGAAATGGATGTTTCTAAATTGTTCCAGTTCTGCAAAATCGCTTTAAATTATCGTGAAAGAATTATACTAGGCCTATTTTAATATTAATTGTTTTCTGTGTTTGCTTTCCAATTTAAAAAGATTAATTATTTAAAAAGTTTATATTTTAGTTTAATTATATGTAACGGTATATAAAAATTGTCAGTCTGGCAGACGGCTGAAGCCATGTCATACTGAATTTTGTTTGTCAAATGCATATCATGTAATATTTATAGGAATGCTTATTTAACAATAAAATCTATATCTATATATCTCTACTTTCCCTATAGAGCAAGTAAAAATAAAAATGTATGGCCCAAAACATGCAGAGCAAAGTGCATACATAAATAACTAGCTGTACCGGCAGACGTTGTTCTGCCCTTCCGAGCAGATAACGCGGTGATATAAACGATGATAGATACTTTATATAAGTGTATTATACTAACAAAAAATTCAATAGAATACCTGTTTATGACATCTTTTTAAAAAAGCATCTTTCAAGCATTGAAGTACGTTAAACCTATCAAAAACAATAAGATGTTTTATGACCGGATACAACTTTTTTTCTTTTAGCCCATTTCATCAAAAATTGTGGGTGTTTGGTTGGGTCGTTGCGGTGGTGGTTGGGAAGTTGAGGGTTGTGGGTTATCATACAAAATTATCGTCCGTAAATCGACTTCACAGACAATCATGTTTTTTTTTTTTAACCCATTTCACTATATAAAGCTATGTCTTGCAAGAAATATTTAGCTTACGGACACTGTGTCTGCATGGTTTGGAGAAAAGCGCCTCCCATCTACCATCTACGATCTAAAACTACTAAGTAATTACAACGACATTTTAACTCTAATTATCTAAATAATAGTGGTTAAACTTGAGAACATTACGTCAGAGAGTTAAAATCTGCAGGATCAGTTCTTCTTCAAAATTACCGCATCTTTAAAATCTATGTATGTGCATATGTATATCATTGGCACATTTTCAAACAATTCTTTTACTTTGAAAACTTAAAAAAATACAATATTAGTTTATTTAAAAAAAAGTGCTCATACGCCATACACCCAAAAAGCGAAAGAAATTTTTTTTAGTAAATTTACTGATGAAGTTGAATACTAACCGGTGAACTTCGACCCACCTCCCAACTAAAATTGAATTTTCCGTTCAAAATTTGTTTACCTGGTTTAATACGAATCACAAAAAAAAAAAAAAAAAAAAATACAAATCGGATGATATTCAGCCGAGTTATGCTGTACTCGATCTACCATCTTCTACCATCTATCGTCTTCTACCATCTTCTACCATTTACCACCTTCTACCATCTTCTATCTTCTATCAACTACCATATTCTACCAACTACCATCTTATACTACTAACCATCTTCTACCATCTCTCGCCATCTACCATCTTCTACCATCTACCATCTTTCACCATCTACCATCTTCTTCCATCTACCGTCTTCTACCATTTATTCCCATCTACCATCATTTACAATTAACCATCTTCTACCCATCTACCATCTACCGTCTTCTACCATCTACCGTCTTCTACCATATACCACCTTCTTCCATCAACCATCATCTTCCATCTACCATCTTCTTCTGTCTACCATCTTCTACCGTCTACCATTTTCTATGTTCCATCTTCCACCATCTACCATCTTCTACCATATTCTCCTATCAAAAAGGGTTTCTTTGGAAAAGATTTTCGAAGTAAATATTTTTGGAATAGCTACATGTATGTATGTATGTTGTCTCGAAAACTATGCACACAACCCCATTGAGTGCTAAAAGAAATTTATTCTACAAGTCATAAGGAAGGTTTATAGAGCGGTCCGATACCTTGCCGATAGATGGCGCTGGTATTTTGTCATCGCGTGGAATTTTACGTTCATAAAATTAATAATACGGACAAGTGCGATTCGGACTCGCGTACAAAGGGTTCCGTACCATATATCTATATATATACAATTCTAAATTTGTGTGTTTACGCTATAGCCTCGAAAACTATACACACAACCCCCTTGAGTGCTGAAAGCAATTTATTCTTCAAGTCATAAGGAAGGTTTAAAGAGCGGTCCGACCCCCTGCCGATAGATGGCGCTGATATTTTGTCAGCGAGTGGAATTTCTCGTTTATATATAAAATATAGGAATTTTTCAATTTTTGTATCAACATAAGAGGAGTAAATGAAATAATAAGAAGAAAAATCGAGAAAGGGCGTAACAACGTACGCCGGGTAAGGCTAGTACTTCATATAAATGAAATCTATAGCGCTTAAAAAAATTTAAAATACTAAACGATAAAACAAAATCGACATATACACATACTTTGTTTTTGTATTTAACGTTTATTTGACTTCAAATCAAAAATCAAAAAATTAATATGCATACATATAATATTAAAATAATGACTGATTTATATATTTCAAATAAATAACTTTTCAGATTTACTAAGTGAGCTTTTGTTGTATTTTTTTAGCACGCATAACACACTCATGCGTTTTCCGAAAACTGGATAAAATGTATCCTTTGTCCGTCACTTGGTTCTTTTAGCAACCTCCATACCAATTTTCAGCCAAATCGGTTCAGCCGTTCTTGAGTTATGAATGGTGTAATTAACACGACTTTCTTATATATATATAGATTTCCAATAAAGATTGACTCAAAGCAGACAAAGCATATAACCTTCAGCATTGAGATTTTCAAAAAATTGCAATCATGCTGATCTTTCAGGACTGCTTCTGAAAAGACACAATTACTTTTGCTGTCTTGTTAGATTTTCTATTTGTAATGACCACTGAACTATAAAATTACAAACAAAAGACGAAAAACTCTTAACAATAAATGTTCTCCTGCAATAATGCAACTGCATTTTAATTTATACCCCAAAATACACCCAATGTAATTCACTTGATTTTCTTGTATTGTAAAGCTTGTTCCTTATTGAAGTGAAATTGAACTGACAACCCATTCTATATTTATAAATGACTTTATACATCTATCTGTCTGCAGTCTGCCCACAGACATAGTGGCGCTACTAAAATTCGTTCAATTATATGTCGACAAGTAAAAGCTCATTCCCCCGAAAAAGTTTTGTTGGCGAGTCCTTGTCATAGAACATTGTCATCGTCGGCATGTAGAACATACCTTATGATCTAACTCACATTATGTGCTAGCAAAGTACATAATACTTTTTTATAATAGCACCCATCAGGACTAGTTTGAATAACACTACCCGTCCTCCGATTCTTTGAGTGTATGTTCATTTGCCAAGTCGCCATGTTGTGCATATATGGAGGGCAGATTTGTCCTTGTTTTCACATCTTCTATTTTTCCTTGTTTGATTTTAGTTATGTTCTCTTACACTAATGCAGTTTAGGGAAGTGCAGTTGTGAGCTTGTAATGATAAATAGTTAAGTGGATGCTTTGGAATTATGCCAGCAGGAGCTACAAAAATACAAAAATTCAGCTTTGCCGTTCTTTTATGAACCTTACATATACTCGTATGTATATAAAGAGCATTAATCAAAATTGATTGATGACAAACTGTTAAATACAGCAAGATCTACGTAATTCAGCAAACTTGCCGTTGATATACTCTTCGTTCCGATACAATCTTCATTCAAATCTTGACCCTATGCTATGCCGGCTGTCCAGCGGAAACTCCATTTCTTTCATGAAATATTTTGACCATTCTCTGCTCAGCTCATGAATGGTGGTGGTCTGGTCTTTCAAAATTTGCATGTATCCCAATTATTTTGGCGGAAGATCCTAATTAACTTGTTGAGATATTTGATTGATGCTGAATTGCTCAAGTTACTATTGAAGGGACATCTCCCTTATGCAGAATTCTATCTTGGATAATCCATAATCTTATCGTTGAAGTGCATTTGAATTAACATAAATCCATTGACAGACGTAGTAGGTACCTTCATCTGAAGCTATATGTATTTTCTATGTGTATAAATCTTTTGAAATTCAATCACATACATACATTGCTTTGAATTTAAAGTACCTACTGTCCAACGAGCTTCAATTAAAGTTGGCCACAAATTTTATGAAAGAATTTTGTAAAGTTAATATTATTTAATTGTGGAGTTCAAAAGGAACAAATTATTTTTAATTGAGTTAATTTCTTGGTGAGTTTTTAAATTGAGGTATAATTGGTTGTTAAGAAGTGTTTTCTTATTTTAATAAAACTTATTTATCGCATTTTCAAACAAAAGAGATTCAACTCAGATGTATGTTCAATTTGGTTCTACAGGGTTATTCCATGAGCTGTGGAAAAAAGATAGACCAAGAAAAATTGGATTAACCACAAGAAAACAAATCACGACAAGGTCACACGAGGTTGTTTTAGTGTGACAATGATCTTGGAGCTGTGGAGCTTGATATTTTGAAAAAAAAAAAAAAAATTTGAGAGACAAATCATAAATCATATACTTAAAAATCACTAGTTAAATGTTTTTGGAAAAAATGAAGTAAACCATCAGATTTCTTTCACTGTTTTGAGTTTTGGAAAACTTTATTAGACTAGTGCTGAGACCTTCAAAAATGGTAAAAAGTAAAAAAAATAAAATGCACGACTGGGTCGCACGAACTTGCTCGAATGTGTGACAGTGGTTTAGGGGCTTGAGATTTTGATAAAAATTAAATTTTCAAAATTCTTAAATAAATACTTAAACTAATTTGAGCTGAAAAAAAGTACGCCATTTTATTTCTTGGATAAATTTGAATTAATAAGGATAAATTTATAAAAATCTGTGGAGCGGTTTTTGAGAAAAAAAGTTTTTTTTAAAAAACTTTTTGAAAAAAATTAAAAAAAAAATTTTAAAACGGCAGTTTATAGGTATTCAGCTAATACATTTATTTAAAATTTTTAGTACCCCGTGGCGTAGTAGTTAGTGTGTCGGACTGCTACGCCGAAGGTTCAGGGTTCGATCCCTGACGTTGCCACCTTAAGTTTTTTTCCGGGGTATTGCCTCTTGCGAGGAAGTGAAAAATCCTCCAAGAGTAATTAATGTCATGGAAAGTGCTTCTCTATTAGCCGTTCGGATTCGGTGGTAAATTGTAGGTCCCTTCCATTCCTGCAGAATATTAACGCACACATAGGAGTGGTTGAGAGTGTAAGTCAAGTCACAGGCCCCGGCCCCGCTTGGAGCTGTTGTGCCAACAATTTATTTATTTTTAGAAAAAAAATTAATAAACAGTTTTCAAAATATTAATTTTTTAAATTTTTTTTTTAAATGCCTTTAAAAATACAAAAAAATATTTTTCAAAAATATTGGTATGCAATACAAATTGAGCTACCTACAGCTATATGTGTGTGAAATTTTGAAAGAATCGGCTGAGTCTTTTTTGAGTTAGTCGAAAGCAAAAAAACGGTCCTATGGAAAGTACCGTTCTTAGCCATTTTTTAAAACTTTTTTCAGCCATATGATTGGTCGTACCTAAAAAGCAACACTGATTTTTTTAAATAGAAATCGTTAGAGCCGTTTTTGAGAAAAATATTCCAAAATTCTGTATTAATCTTTTATTATAACCCCGCTTTTGAAAAAAAAACTAATAAAAAAATTATTTTTTATTTTACATGTTTCCGTATAATGAAAACGATTTGTTTGACGAAATTTCATGCATAAACAAATATGCAACGAAGAATAAAATTACTAAACTGGAATAATGAAAAAATATCAGCTGATAAGTATAAGATGGGTGGAAATTTTCTCATAAGAACTGCAATATTTTTTAACAAAACTGCAAACAAATTGTTGAGTCTTTTAACCGGACACTATGCGGCGACGAAAAGAATATTTTCAGTTGTGAATAAATTGTGGACGATGGAGAAGTCACAAATATCTGAAGAAACACTTAAAGCGATGTTGACTGTAAGATCGAGTTATTCGAGTGGCAAACACTTTTTGGAAGGAGTGTCACAAAATCATAACTTATTGAACAAAATTTATTCTTTTTTTTAACATGAACTGTTTTTGATCTTATTTTACGTATCGGCACCTACATCCTGAGTTGCTTTAAGTTTGGTGGGTCTAGGTACACATTATATTTACGGCATAATGCAAAGGTGTTTTTGGAATTTGCAATCTAGCTCTGAAACTAACGAACGGAACCCGCCATATTATATTGAATGAAAAAAATATTTTCCTGGAAAACGTCTTCTTCGATTTTGATAAGACTTTGTGAATGGTGTCTTGTATGTAAAGTTCAACTTTTGGTTGTAATAGATAACCCAATTAAAATTTTATACGGGTATCTTGAATCGGTTTGTATCTAATCAGTCTCCCTCGTAGTTTTAAAGTAAAAACTCTTTGTTTCAAAAAAGTATTTTTTGAGTTTTTTTTGTAAAAATAAATACTGTTTTAAAACTTTGAATGTTAAAAATAGTTTTATCAGTTTTTTTTTTGTATTTCCTTTCCTTACCTTAAAGTTCCAGGAAATTACATTTTCAAAAGAAAAACAAAATTGGAATGTATTTTCGAAAAGATTTTGTTGGGAGTCAGGGTTCCACGGAGGACTTACTTTGGGAAAGTAGAAGGGCGGCGGCACGCTTGTCGTTGCACGGTTCTTTGCCGCTTCCACTTATCCCTCCTGCTCGACAATCAAAATTATCGTGCCAGAAAAAGAAGAAATTTAAAGGAAAGGAAGAGGAGTTTGGACAGGAATGAAGCTACGTTAAAAGGTATGAAAAGTTACCACAAATCGAAGGACTTTGACGCTACCTGAAGGAACATGTAAGTATAGTGCTTTTGAAAATAAACTAACCGAACTGAACCTACCTACAATTCAAAATAATAAAAAAAATGAATTTCCACCACCAAAAATGATAATATAAAATCCCATCACCAAAAATAATAAAAATGAAATCACCTCCACCAAAGTTAAAATTCGTTTGTACGAACTTAACTTATATACATCTTAAATTTACCTTAATCTAAACCCTAAAACTAAAGCACTTTACTTTTTTATCTCCCTCCAGATACCGTACTACCGAATTCCAAGCGCTCGCCAATAACAATTTTTCAAAATAAAATGTTTTTCGAAGAACAAAACTGGTCGGTTTTTTATTTTTTCTATAAAATACAAAACTGTTAAATGAAATTAGGTGGCTTACTTAATTTTCCCAAAAATTGCTTTAACTAGTGGTTTTTAAGTCTTTAAAACAATTCCTTTTCCTTTTTAATTTTCGTTTCAAAATCTCAAACTTCAAGGCCACTGTCCCACATTAGATAAAGTTTATTCACTTTGTTTTACTTTATGTACTGTAAGGCAAGTTATGGATTGTTGCAATGGGAATATTGTATTTGGAGTTTGTAACATAGAGAAATAATAGCGTTGGGTATAGAAAAATATATATATATTCTGACTCCGAATCAAAAGTATAGTCGATTTAGCTCAATGTCCGTCAGTCCGTCCGAATGTATACGCTCTAGAGGTCGTCGCAATTTTTGAGCTAGAAAGCTGCAATACACTACACAATCTTTGCTTCAAGAGTAAGGCTAAGTTCTTGAACCACTAAAATCTGCATTCAAACACACAAACAATCGCCATTTTTGTTTAACAACCTCAATTTTGGCTAAATTAAATTAAGTTTTTTGTACTGTTACGATCAAAGCACAACGCTTTAATAGTGAAACCTTAAGCCCAAATCTGTGCGCCTCTTAGTAAAAAGTAAAAAGCTTGTGTATGAAAAGAAATTTTTAAATTTTAGGCGTGGCTTACGCCAACTTTTCATAAAAGAACAAAAAACGTACATTTAAAAATTTAAGGTACCAATATTCAATTTTAACCTTTTTTCCGTTCGTTATATGAAAAATATATCTCTACAATGGGGAATAGGGTTTCCAACAGTTCGTTGCAAATGTAACTATAGCTCTCGCTTATGTTTATTGATTAGAATCGATTTTTCTGACTTTCTCTTTTATTGGCACCTATCCTTAAACTGATTTTTTAAAATTAGATTCTCTCGTAAACTAGTATATTCTTTATCTTCACAGATGAAAACAAGAGATTTCCCTGTATTTATGTACATATTGGAATAAATTCCAAAATATTTTTTTGAAAATGAGGTTTGTTGACAACATAGTATAAAGAATTTATTTAGTATACTATATGTATTGAAGAACGAATACAAAATTACAAAATTGAGAGAAAGTGTAAATAGAATTAAAACCAGATGACTTCTTTGTAGGGCGCCTGGGTTAGATATAAAGAGTTAGAAAACACTTTTTTGGCTTTGTCGAACGTTTTGGAAAAGTCCATATAGATCAAATTTTTTGAAGAAAAACGTTATACTATCACAAACTACTAGTTCAAATAGCGTTGGAACACAGGAAAGTTTTAAAATTGGTCCGTAATTAGCGTTATCAGAAGCGTATTCAATCTCAAAGAGAATAAGTAGATCAATGTTTTGCTTGCAGCAAAATTCAAATACTGCGTGTTCTATTTTTTTTCACACCCAATACCGAATATCCAATATAAATTATTATTATATAAAAGTTGCAAACTTTGAAATAAATCTTATAATGGAGCAAACCAGATTTGTTTCCAAAAAACTAATGAAAATCTTAAATCGTTTCTCTTCTAGAATAATTATTAGCTATAACCAAAAAATACGCATGATAAAAGTATTGATTTTATAGTCTTATAAATTCCATATAAGTTCACAAGGACATCAAATGGTTAAAACTTAGTTTGGAACTGGTTTATCACTAGTTTTAGTAATTGATATAGCAATTATTTAAAAATAGATTACTACAATACTTGAGCCAAAGTTTTTGATTTATCTCATATAAATATTTCCTTTAGAAATTAATTCAAGTTTTTGTATTTTTCAATAGTCGATGAACGTCAAAAATGACTTTGTTATAACCGAGTAGTAATAGTTCGAGACCTGGTGAACGTTTTGGAATCGTCATTAGTGCACAGAAAATTTTTAATCTATATTGTTAAGCTTGATTTGAAAATCAATAAAATCAACATCTGGCAGATACCAGGCGGGGCGTTTGGGCGTGGCTAAACCTCAAAGGCGCCAAAAAAATGATTCATTAACGTCATTAGTGCAAAACTGAATTTTTGTATACTAGCAGTAGAGGTAATTAGTAATATGACTTACCTATTGCCAGACATTTTGGTCGGGGCCAAAAGGGTGCCAGACGCAAGCGAAGATTAAATGTTCACTCCAAATTAATAAAGTAAACAATAAACAATGATATTTTTGCTGAGAAATATTTTTGAAAGTATTCACTAGTCGGCGTAAGTACGACTAGAGAATGCGAACAGTGGTAAACAATATAATTTGGCATGCATAGAGCTAAAACTAGAAGAAAGATTTTTATTTCGTCAAAATACATACGCCGACTAGTGTACATATAATCATTTTTTTGGCGCCTTTGAGGTTTAGCCACGCCCAAACGCCCCGCCTGGTTGCTGCCATATGTTGATTTTATTGATTTTCAAAAAAAGCTTAACAATACAGACTAAAAATTTTCTGTGTACTATAATGACGTTTCCGAAACGTTCACCAGATTTTAGAACTTAGACTATACTTAAATTAAAGAAAAATTGGTGAGATATCTTTATTTTCATTAATACCCGAACAACTACAGTTTCCCACTAGAACTGATTTTGAGGAGGAATCTTATAATAAGTATATAGGGCCAAACCGCATCTCAATCTTGCAGTAAAATATATCCGTACAATCATTATAATTGAGTCATTCATCCACATTCGCACAAAGCTGCTTTCGGTTTCACAGTTTAAGCGACCAACAAATGAAAACTTATTTAGCAAGCGAGGATAACTTTATTTAAAGTTTAATATGAAAAAATCAAATGTAAAACTGTTTTTTCGGTACCAAAGAGAGGACTCTTGTCTTAGAGGCAGTGATGCGAGTTTTCGTCTGAGTAATAATACTTCAAAACATTCTTCATATAACACAAAATACCTATAATCGATTTTCAACAACCTGTAAGTACACGTGGCAAGTCAAAACTGACTGTGATACCAAAGAAAGTATTCACAATATCCAGCTTTTTATATAAACGTAACTTTGTTACAGCTTTTGAATTCGCATTAATTTAGCTGTTCTATCTTCTTACCCAACCCATGTCACCACACAGCAAACACTTTTTTACCGGAAATTATAAAGACAAATTTTAAAAATAACAAATTCCTTAAGGAAATAAAACAAACAACCATATCAAATCTACCCCTCACAAAAAAAAAAAAAAAAGAAAAATAAAACAAATCGCCTACGTTTGTGATCTCGTCATCCACATCATCCGTGCGAATGGTAACACAGTGCTCAAAGTGTAACAGGAAAAACAAATGATACCAAACTCGAGCCAAGCCCACAGGAGCACACAAACATCAACATCCCCATTATTCACACCTAATTCGCAAATATTATCACACATATACATATGTACGTACATTTGTGAGTGAACAAAAGTTTCTGGCCCCCAATCCTGCCCTCCCCTATACACCTACACCCTCTCACCAAGAGCAACTAAATCCCCCAAATGAAATCTATCTGAAATATGAACAAATTTAAGCCATCTGAAGGATTGTCATGAATATCCATAGCTCCACGCGATAGATAGAAGAACAACCCTCTTCTTCTGGGATCTATGCTTCCTCTTCTTTTGATAATATTTTTGTTTTATTCCCTATTTGTCTTGCTTTTTGACTTATAACTGAACGGATATGTGTATGGATGTCATAGCGTTTTTATTTATTCAAAGTTAACTCTGTCATACCTCTATGACGATGACTACGATGACAGAAACGAAAAAGGTCATGTCTAGCGATGAACACGAGTGACAAACGAAAATAAAACACTGAAGCCCCAACTTCTGAGCTGTGTGAAATCACCAAATTCCAATCGATTTCCAACCGTGTCTAACCTAAGCCTCAACTCTCAATACATATTTGTACCCATTCTCCCACACCGCACAAGGATATAAAACAACGATTGATAGAGGTCATAATGCAGATAAACGGGCAAAAATGCCATATAAATGTTGGCGACATCCACCGTGTGTGTGCCCAGTTTAGGATGATATTTTAGCCATTACAGGGACGTGTAGTGCACACAGGAGAACGTGTCGCTGCAGATATTTTAGCTTCGCGGCATATGGTTGGCTAACAACAGATACGCGATGAGTGTTTCGTTTAAAAATCCTCTTGCAAAAAGGCTCATATATTGGTGTCGAAAAATGATTCCAACGTTAAGGAACGATGAAAGATTGGCATGTTAAGTTTTTCTGGAAAATGTCTGTACCTGTGTCCAATAGATTGCGCAACATTTGAGATTTTTCAATAATCAATTTCTTTATAATTTAATAGTCGAAAATATAACTGCTCTTATGGCTGCATGGTACTTTAAGCTTTGCAACAGTGAATTATTTTAAGATGGTGATATTTTAACAGAAAAATTTAAAAAAAAATGCACGACAAGTAAAGTCGCGTGATTTTATCGCATGATTCACTACTGGAACATGTATTTTAAGGAGATATTTGCTTTAATTTATATACAAACTAGCTGACCCGGCGAACTCCGTACCGCCTCTTTTTTTCTTGCGATTATAGGAACTATAAGGCAAGTTATGCATTCGTAAAAAAATTAAAAACATGGTTGTCTGTAAAGTCGGTTTACAGACGATAATTTAACGTGATAACCAGTTCACAAAACACATCATGTGTATAGGTATCCCTCCAACCACCCAACCTACCTACAACCACCCACCATTTTTTTAGTTTTTTTCACCCCTTGAACACCAACCTCTCACCCCCACATACAACCACAAACCAACAGCCCACCATTCTTGAAAATTTTTTCCTCCTCCCCCACATTGTAAATCCCCCCTTCCTAACCACTACCAATCACCCACACCACCTACAACCAACCACCCACTATTTTTGACAATTCCACAATTTTTTCCTCACCCATAAGCCCTCCCCAGTACAACTATTTCTGACAATTCAGTTCACTACACCCTCAACCCAAATCCAACCACCCATAACACCTACAACAACTTTCCACTCACGCAACACCGCAAACCACCCACCTACAGCCACCAACCAACCACCAACCATTTTTGACAATTATTTTCCCTCACCTCCTCCCAACACGAAATCTGCCAAATCCAACCACCTACCCCACCTGCCACCACCTTCCACTCACCCACCTTTTTTGACAACTTTTTCATCGCACCCCATCAAATCAACCATCCCCACCACCAAAACTACCAACCAATCAACCCACCTACAACCGCCAACCAACCACCCACCATATTTGACAATTCGCCCTCCCCCCTCCCCCAACCATACCAAATCCCCCAAAAACCACAAAACACCCATCCTACCTACAGCCACCAAGGAACCACCCATTAGCTTGACAATATTTATCTCACCACCCAAACCAGCTACAACCACCCACCATTTTTCCTCTTCCCGACACTACCCCTCCCCTCCACCTCGCCTGGCCCACACACACTCCCACCACAACCAACCAACTACCCAACACCCTCCCCTCCCACTTTATCGACTTTCTAAGCAATGAAAGCAAAGGCTAGGTAACGTGACTGTGACTGTGACATTTTTCCGTGCGTGCTGCTCATATATTCCAAACCGATTTATTAGACGTTATTACGTCAAAAAAAAATTCTAACAATCAAACATGACATTACGATGATAGAGAAGTCTGGAAAAGTGGGTCCGAAATTCTGTCTGTCTGTCAGTCTGTCTGTCTGTCTGTCTGTCCGTGTGTCTGTCTGTCTGCATAGTTACCTACAGCTGGACCGATTTGCTTCAAACTTGGTAAATAGTATTGTTATGACGTGCTACAGAGAGGTTTTTGGAATTAGCATTCTAGCTCTAAAACTAACGGTTTTTAGTGAAAAATTAATTTTTCTCAAAAACGGCTAATACGGTTTTGATAAAACTTTCTGAATAGTGTTTTCTGTGCAAACTTTATGTTTTGGTTTTAATAGATTTTTCAGGAAAAGTCGCTTATAACGGTACCTCCCATAGGACCGGTTTTTAAAAATCAGATTTTCTCGTAAACCACTTGACGGATTTCGATGAAATTTTTGTAGAAGCCTCTTTAAAGACAAAAGTATGTTAATTTTTAAGTTTTTGAAAAATAATTTCATACACTTAGGTTTTTCCCTGCTTTTTTTCCAAAATCTCAAACCCCAAGAATACTGTCCCATCCAGTCATGCACTTTATTTTTTGAATATTTACGAAATTTCCAAATTTTTCGTTTAACTATTTACAATGTATATACGTTTCAGCTAAAACCGTATGTACAATACCAGGCTGGAGACATCGAACTCTTCCAGTAAATTAATGTCAGTTGAATTATCAAAAATTGACGCGTTTGATGTACCATCTACCATCTATTACCACCAACCATCTTCTACAATCTACCGTCTTCCACAATCTTTTATAATCTTCTACCATCTACCATTTTCTACCATTTACCACCTTCCACCATACACCATCGACCATCTGTCTTTGTATTCCTTCTTGTTCGCACATGTTAAATCATTATAAGTTTATTCATATTCCCTTGATTGCGAGTGCATAGTAAGAAAAAACCATCTTCTATCATCTATCATATGCAACCTTCTACCATCTAGAATCTTCTACCATCTACCATCTTGTTCTATCTACCATCTGCTACTATCAAAATTCTTCTATATAATCTACCATCTCCTGCTATCTACCAACAACCATCTTTTACTATCAACCATCTTCTACCATCTAGCATCTTTTACCTTCTTCCATCTAGAATCTTCTCCCATCTACCATCTTGTTCTATCTACCATTTACCATCTTCTAGCATCTACCATCTCCTGACATCTGCCATATACTGTCTTCTAACATCTACCATCTTCTACCTTTTACCATCTCCTACCATTACCATCTTCTATCGTCTACCATCTCCAGCCATCTGACATATGCCATCTTCTTCAATCAACCATCTACCAACTACCACCTTCTACTATCAACTTTCTTCTACCATCTGCTACCATCTTCCATTTTCTCCCATCTACCATTTACTCCCTTCTAACATCTTCTTTCATCTACCATCTTCTACCATTTAGCATCTTTTACCTTCTCTACCATCTTTTTCCATTTATTTCTTTGAACATTTTTTTCTTTAGAAAGCTTTTTGATGTTAAAATTTTTACTTGCGATTATAGGTACTATAAGGCAAGTTATGGATTCGTGCAGAAAAAAAATTTCGAGATAACAATCACACATGACATTACGATGATGTAGAAGTCGAAAAAAGTGGGTCTGGGAATTCCGTCCGTCTGTCTGTCTGTCTGTCTGTCTGTCTGTCTGTCTGTCTGTCTGTCTGTCTGTCTGTCTGTTCGCGCCTCTGGAGGCTGAACGGGTGGGCCGATTTGCTTCAAATTTGGTATTTAGGATTTATTTGGCCGTCCCTCGGAACATATTTTTTATTTTTGTTCTAGGTCCAAAAATAACGGCACCTGCCATACAATCTTGAAGACAAAAATTGATTTTCTCAAAAACGGCTCTAACGATTTTGATAAAACTTTCAGAATGCTATTTTTGCAAGAAAATCTATCTTCTGGTTAGAAATTTTTTTTCAAAATTTGTCTAATAACGGTACCTCTCATAGAACCAGTATTTTCAAATCAAAATTTCTCCTAAACTATACATTCGATTTCAATAAAATTTTGGCCACAGGAAGTCATTTATAATTTTATTAATATGGCATTTCAATTTTTTCAAAAACTTTTTTTTTTTGATTTTTTATAATTTTTTCAAAAAAATTTTTGGTTTTCGAAATATATTGGAAACGGGTATATTGATTTTTTTTTAAATTATTTTTTCAAATGTAAACTACAGACTCCCATATATTTGCATACCCAAATAAATTTCAAAATATTTTTTGGAAAAGTTTTTCAAAAATAACCTTTTTAAGAAAAAACTGGTCGAACGATTTTCAATATTTTGTTTTCCTAGATTTACGTATAGCTTCGAAATTTTATTGCATACTTTGTTTTTCCGAGAAAACTCTTAAACTAATTTAAAAAATAAAAGAATTTTCGAAATTATTTAATTTTTTTTTTAATATCCATATATGCAGCCACTATGCAATTGCTTATCATAAGAGCAAGTTCGTGCGACCCAGTCGTGCATTTTATTTAGAATACCTATGTACATATATGTACATATGTACATAATGTATGTATGTATGTACATCATTTAAATGAAATTTGTAGCGTTCAAAAATATAACACATTATGTATTTTGTTTGTGTATATTTGTACTTCAAAACAAAAAACAATAAATTAATATATCAAATTCTGACTGATAAATATTTCAAATAATTGACACTTTTACACTACTTTTTTTTTATTTTTGCACGCAAGGTATGTCGTCGTAATTTTTTTTTACTTATAATTCATTTTTCTCACCGTTTACACCTTCCCTGAACTTCCACAAATATTTCAAGATCAAAATTTACAAAATTGCTCCGGCCATTCTCGAGTTTTAGCGCTTCAAACGCACAGCAATTGATTTTTATATAATAGGTGATTTTTTAGCTGGTTTGGTTTTGGCAACACTGGTTTTGACAGCTGACGTGTGTTTAGTACCTTGTGTCACTGTCAAACAGCTTCAGTTTGGTTTGCAATTTAACCATGGATCGTCTTACAAATGAACAACGCTTGCAAATTATTGAATTTTACTATCAAAATTCGTGCTCGGTTCGAAATGTCGAAATATCGAAAAATTGTGTTCAGCGATGAGGCTCATTTTTGGTTGAATGGGTACGTAAATAAGCAAAATTGCCGCATTTGGAGTGAAGATCAGCCAGAAGCATTGCAACAGCTACCAATGCATCCCGAAAAAGCCACTGTTTGGTGCGGTTTATGGGCCGGCGGCATTATTGGGCCATATTTCTTCAAAGATGATGCGAATCGCAGCGTTACTGTCAATGGTGAACGCTACCGAGCGATGATAACAAACTTTTTTTTGCCCGAAATGGAAGTTCTTGACTTGCATGATATGTGGTTTCAACAAGACGGTGCCACATGCCACACAGCACGCGAAACAATGGCGCAATTGCGAGGCGAGTTTGGTGAACAGTTAATTTCACGTTTCGGGCCGGTCAATTGGCCGCCTAGATCGTGCGATTTGACACCATTAGACTATTTTTTGTGGGGGTATGTCAAGGCTAATGTCTATAGGGACAAACCCGCTTCGATTGACGCACTGGAAGCCAACATCCATGCATTCATTCGTGAGATACCGGCCGATATGTGTGAAAGAGTATGCCAAAATTGGACTCAGCGGATGGGCTACCTGAGACGCAGCCGTGGTCAACATTTGCATGAAATTATCTTTAAACATTAAATTGCAAGGTTCAAACTATCGATTAAAATAAATATTTCATTCATTTTTTCGAATTTTTGTGTTTTTTTTTAAAAAAAAAGTTCTAAACCTCTTAAAAAATCACCCGTTATAAGATACACTACGAACAGCTTAAACCATCACAAAACGAACTATGAATGCACAAGTTAGAGTGAAAAGTTAATGCATTCGTTGTAATTTGTTGTTTAGAAACTGTAAATCGTTATGACTAATGGTTTAAGTACCACAATAAGAGAATTTGCAAGAAGTTTTGTTCGAAGATGTCATTGGGATTTTTGGGATAATAGCTAAAGTAGCTTACATTTTTTTTAAGTTCAAGACTTTTTGTTCAAAAACTGTCATTTAAGTCAATTTTATTTAAAAATAAAATAAAAGAAGAAATTGTCCCTTTTGGCTAACCGAGAGGGAATAGACCCACAGCCACCTCCCATTCTTTTTTTAACCTGTACCAGGCCAGAAAAGTGGCTTTACGCTGAACCTTATAGTTGAATCACTCTATTTATCATGTTTTTCAAAGCGAAATTTCGTTCTTAGTGCATATGCATTCGTGACCCATCTACCTAGTTCAAAATTAAACTTTTCAAATTAAAAAATAGTGAGGTTATTTTAAAAAAAGCTAATAAAACAAAACAATTTTTAGAACATTCACCCAAACGATACCAACAAAATAAAAACGTATAGTTTAAAAGTAATTCTACAAATAATATAGAAAGCAATACTGAAAGGATAGAACAAAGGACTAATACTTTTTTAAAAAAATCTTCAATTTAAAAATGTTATACTGAATTATATATAATGAAGACTTTTGTGTATTAAAAAAAAAACATGACCAAGGGTAGTTTGCTAAAAAGGTTAAGTAAACCATACTTTAAATGTAATACTCAAGGATTTAAGGAAGTTCCATCTAATTGAAAAGTTGTATGAAGAATCAAATGATTAGAACTTCAAGGTTGACAACAAATTCTCCAATATAACAATCTGATGTTTTATAAAAAAGAAGTGTTGCATATTGGTATTAAATAATAACTAAGATATTTTTTTGTTCTAAAATGTAATACCGAAGTATTGAAATATAATACCCATGTTTTTATTTCTTAAATATTTAAAACCGATAGGGCTTAAAACTAATATTACAGTTGATATAAAGAATTCAATGTCACACTTAAATAATTTTAATTACGCAAGGTTGTATTGTATACAGAATTGAAATGCTAAATTTTGATCCTTTCGAATTAAAGTTCAGAAGACAAGTGTTAAAATGAGCATTTAAGTTTAAAAAAAATAGTTAGGTACATACGATTTTAGATTTAAGATTAGACATATTTTATTTATTCTATAAATTAATATTACACATATAAGTTCTTCACAATTTTAAAATCTTTAAAGCATGGCATTTTGCCGTCGTTGATTTTAAAATTTAATATTGCTTTACTCCACCTAAATTGCTTTAATTATGTGTAAACTTTATTTCTATAGTTGTTTATAACTCTTTTTTTGTTATTTATAAAAATACTTTGACACTTGTGTTTCTTATATTATTTATACAAAGTATATCTACCGTTATATATTTGCGTCTCTATTTTATAAAAAATAAATTTAATGCACAAAATTAATTAAGTAAACAAAATTTGAGATGAATATCAAACAAAACACCGATTTCAAAGAAGACTAAAAGTGGAGCTAAAATGCTGTCTATCCGTCTGTCTGTTTGCACTTCTATAGCCTGAGAGAAAAGACTCATTTGCTACAAATTTGGGACTTAGCATTCACATGATAGTCGTACTCTAGGTCTAGAAACTATTGGTTGCAGGTTGCTGTGTGAAAATCGTTTATATGTTTTTTACAACAAAATATATTTAACATAGAGTCATTTGGGGTAAGAGCGCGCAGTGGGGAAGTAGCTTATATTTGTAAGAGGTGAACATTTGTGTTTTAATTAAGATACAATTTTTTAGATTTTGTGTTTCTTTCTTTTAAATTTTATAAAATGAAAAAAAAAAAAAAAATAAACTTGTGGGTAAAATCGCGCAGCTCTTTTGTGGGTCAGAGCGTGCAGTGCGTGACCTTACCCCGTATTGAGGTTTTGATTTATTTGACTATTCTTTTAATCTTTACTGGACAAAAAAAAAACTTGATTAAATTTTTTTTTATTTTATTTATTTATCTTCAAAAAAAAAAACAAAGCCTGTATCAAATATATGCATTTCCAAAAACAAAAACTGTTACAATGTTTTATGAATTGAATAGTTGAAAAGTAATAGAACATAAGTTTTATTTCTTGTTTTAATAGAATTAAATTGTCTTTTTTCTAGTATTTTTCTTTTAGGAAAGGTGGAAGTTTTGGCAACATTTAATGTTGTCTGTTTAAGTAAGTACCTATTACATTAATTTTTTAGAGATTTGATTGCTTTACTTCACTAAGATTCTAATGCAAATTATGTGCGCGCTCTTACCCGAGATTTTGCGTGATCTTACCCTGACTTCGGGGCAAGAGTGCGCACTTTGATTTGTTATGGTTTTTTAGCAAAATCATATAAAATATTTTCATCAAACTTAACTTTTTTAGCAATTAATAGTTCTAGAAATATATATTAATCAAATGCAAAAGCTTCAAGTTGATATCTCTTATGAACTTTTCACAATTTGAGCTAAAAATGAAAAGTGCGCGCACTTACCCCAAATGACTCTACCAACAAAACAGATATAAACAACAACATTGTAAGGCCCATACTAAATCTTTATATTTTCATAGCTTAATTTTGTTGTATCCTCGTTTTAAATTTACTATTGGTTTGTCTTAAAATTGTCCACGGTGAGTGCTACTGCTGGTTCTCCATTGCGGAAGCTGATATGAATATGTAAATTAATTCTTATTCAAGCGCAGAGCTGAAGTTCAATTCGAGTCCCAATAGCTGTTATACATATAAAAAAAAACTAGTGTCGACATCTGTTAATAAAGACTGTTAATCGATTGTGAATCGGATGTACATACATATTTGAGTTTAATTGAATACGAATACAGACTCGAATGGAGTTGCAAATCGGAAATGCCAAATAAAAAGATGGAGTTGTGCTTAGTTTAAATTTTCCAATAAGAATTGTAGAAATGATACCTAACCTCTAGCTTACGCGTCAATGTCCAAAAAGTTGATTTTTAATATTTCTATAGGTGGAGTTAGCTTTTTTTTTAAATTTCGATGATAATTCATTTTATTACTTTTTTCAAGTTATGAAACAAAAAAATAGCATGAAATTCATTGCAAATGGAAGGGAATTTAACAAAAATGAAAGGAAAAATAAATAACGGGCGATCTGTGGTCGGGGAGATATGGAGTTAAGAGGGTTTTAAGGGTAAGTGCTGTGGACAAAATTTAAATGGAAAATATGTAGGTAATAAAAAGATCTACAACTTTTGCACCTACACTTCTTTCAGGTAACCTCAAAATGTATGTGAAAAATTCAAATATCCATGTTTTTGGTTCGTATTTTTTATCTTTTACAATAAAAAAATTCACGAAATTTGGTTTAATTTTTTGGATTTAAAATATTTATTTTTTCACCTTATTTTGGCCTAATATCGAAAAAGCACCCTTATTTGCAATCGAAAATTCTCACGTCAAAATATCTGTTTTTTCTAAAGTAGTTGGTCTCTTTTTTCGTTGAAATCATTACTTTCTGATGGTGCATACAAATAAATATACATTACCATGTTAAATTTTGTAACAACTTTAAATCATAAAAACTTATTTTTTAATTTAAAACACACCACTACACCCAAGCGAAATTGCTTTTTTGCAATAGTTCAACTAAAAGAAACATTTATCAAAGAAACTGTTTTTTAAAAGTATTGAATAGATTCTTGTACATAACGATTACGGAACTTTTTTTTTATTTTAATTTTAAGTTAAGTTAATGCTCGAATTTAAATTAAATGCAACAAATTTTGTTGTTGTGTTTTTCCAATTTTTTCAATTTGAATTCATTCAATAATTTTGAATATTTTAAGCATCATAACGGTATATTAAATATTCCCCAACTGTTTAACTGCGTCGTAAACAATTTGCTTAGCAACCTTCTTATTTCTTGTTTAACAACGTATAAATGTCATAAAATGTATACCACGACCGACGACGACGTTGCGTTCCGCGCAGTAAAAATTGTCATCATTCAAAATTAATCACACTCACTACAACTCTTTTATTAGTAATCCCTTCCTAGGAATACGATCAAAAATAAATATACAACCTAAGGGAGACCATGATTTCCGAATCTCATTACCCAGTTCCATATAGTGTATCTTTTACAACACGTACAAATGTACATCAATGTATACATTTTACCTAACTAAATTTATTTTTAAAACTAGAATTAATAGCACTTCTCTTCATCTAGTAAAATGGCGTTTATTAGATTTTATTTGGCATTTATACGTCTTGAAATGTGAATGCCACGTGTTAAGTTTGTTAAGGGGAAAATATTAGCTCAAGAAAAAAAGTGAATAGCTGCTGAGAAATGCATTTCCAAAATAAATGACATTTGAAGGCAAATAATGCTGTGGTTTGAGTTAAATTTAATTTTTAATCTCCGCTTTTATGAGAGGGGATATTTCACTCACCAAAATAAATAATGTCTTTTAATCCGTGACGTTCCGTTTTCAATTAGAACTATTAACAAAGTAAATATTTCTTTAGATAGCTAAAAAAAAGTCCAGCACCGGCATCCTCAGTTTATCGCATGCTTGTTTCATCTTGAAGAAAAAGACGAACAAATCAATCCTTAACAAAGTTTTCTAGCAAAAACCAAAAAAAAAATTAAAACAAATAAAGAAATAATAAAATGGAGGTTAGATGAAAGGAAAAAAGAATCGCAAACTTTTCGTTACAATAATTTTTGGAAAAGTGTAGCTTAGCTCAAGACTGTAGATGAAAGTTTTCTTTTCGTTTAGTTCATTTTTACGGGGTGCACCCTATAACTATTTTTAACAATCAATGATGGAAAATCTTTGGCCCCCAAGTCTCCCACAGTTATATCAAACCCCGAATATTAAATAACTTATGAAAACAATACATACATATGTAAGTACTTTTGATTGATGAGAATGGGATTGTACCAAGTTTGTTTAGTCAATCTGATCCAGAGACTTTCAATAAAAAAGCGAAAAAGCCTTCATATTTAGCAAACATGATGATCAAGTTAATTGGGGCGTTCTTTATTTAACCATAGTCAACAATTATTGTTAACAATAGTCATCAAAAAGGCGTTCCTTTAATCCAAATTCGTTATGAATTGCAACTATATGACGTCATAGCTGCGTTCCTAAACAAATTGGAGTGTCAAATAGTTACGATTTGTTACTACTTCCAACTCACCTCCATGATATGAGATATGAGATTACATAAACAATTCAAAGTCTTTATTAAAAATCAAACCAAAACATTACAAATTCTCGATTTAAGCAGCAAGAACGTCTTTATTTTCCGAAAGTGATCAACAAGAAAAAATAGAATTGATTTTTCGCCAATTTTGAGCGATGATGGAGAAAAATTTAATTTTTACCTACATACATTATACAAAAAAAGAAAATTTAAAGTGGTCTTTTGACAGTTTAACAAATTTTAAATGGATTGTAAAAAAACCCAACAAATCCTAACAATGACATTTCAACAATGCACTCGCACTCAAAGGGATATTAATACATTTATAATGAATTAACATGTGCGAGCGAGGAGAGAGAATGAATAGAAAGATAACAACCAAATCGGTTCAAGAGACTTTCAATAAAAAAGAGAAAAAACCTACCTATTCGTCAAACATGATGAAAATTTAACACATCAGGGCATTGTACCTAAATGACTTCAGTATTTGAGGCGGCCACATAAGATTTTGACTTAATTAATGTATTCCCTGCAAGTTGTATACATTTAATCACTAATCTTAAAGTTATACTCTTTTCCCCACTTTTAGCGACACATATGCCAAAAAAAAAAGTAATAATAATTGTGCTAAGAAGTCGACTTTAATATTCCATGGCTTCTATAGAGACATTTTTTTTTAAATAAACGATACTAAAATGGCATGAGAAATACTCGTAGGTTCCTGCCTTAGGCCGTTTAGCTGTATGCTGTATCTGTATCCTGCGAGCCATGTTTGACCTTAAGGCAAAGGATGCGAGGCTTTGAAAGTTTATCGTCGACGACGACGCTAGGATCTTTGCCGACGCTGTTGATGTCCTTGTTGATGATGTGATTGTATAAGTTCTGTATCTAAGGCTTCTTCCCCGTCACTGGGCCCAGACATTTTGGCAACAACGAGACAACCGCATAATAACAATGGCGTCGGGCGAATATTCTTTTATTGATTTCCCTTTTTCGCATTTTGTTCTTGTATATCTTAAATTTTCCTTGTTTGGCTTTTATACTATTCTTTCACTTACATACTATAGTTTTTCTTATATTAGCCTGTTCACAAACGCAAACGACATAAAAATATTGTAATGTACGGGTATGGGTAGGGGCGGTAAACATGTATGTATATGTATATATAGAGCACTTGTCGTTTTCTTGTTTCCAAAAATTAAACATGGAGTCTATAGCACAGACAAATCCATATCGTATGTACCTACATTAAACATAACCTAAGGGCAAAGAAAACTAAAGTAGAACAGGAAGCCGAGTGGCAATAGGCGGAATAGTATCTATTGACATTATAGTTAATAACTGTATTCAGCAAGTTATAAATGACAAAATATGGCAATTAGTGAAATTATTTTTGTCATGGTTGTGGTAAGAAAAACAGAACTACAAACGAATCAACATTATATTTTTGAGAGACATTGAAAATTAAAAGATACATAAATATTTTACAGATCGAAGAAAACAACAATAATTTGGATTTAATGGATTGTTTGATTCTTAGGATCCTTGACGGCAGCCAAACAAAATCCATATTTCTTAAGTTGTGCTGGTGCATATTAGCTATATGATTGTTAGTATATAGGTAGGTACATATAGGTACTATAAAGCAAGTTATGTAATCGTGACAAATATTAAACTCAGAAAACAAAGTGAGGTTAACATGGAATTTGAAAAAAGTGAGTCTGGCAAATCGGTTCCTACAGCCTGGAACGTTTATGTGATGAGCTTCGAACTTAATTACTTAGTGTTTTTTGGTTACCATGTAAAGTTTTTTTTTATAATTTGCTTTCAAGTAGTTAAACTAAAGTCATTACAAACATAAAAGGAAATTTTTTTTTTTCGAAAACGGCTCTTTCGATTTTGGTAACATTTTCTATCTTTTTTGTTTTGTTTGAATATCCTTAAAACAGATAAATACACATATATCTAGAATAATTACTTTTCAAAGATTACGTTCTTGTAAACCATCACAACAACTTTGTTAAAATTTGTATGTCGAAAATATCATCTTGAAAAAAAAATAGAGCAAGACCAAAGGAGAGATTCTGAAAATTCTGTCATGCAATGTTTTAATACGATCGCTAGGGAGAAAGAGAAAAGGCAGACTTAGACTCCTGGTACAAGCAAATGCAGCTAAGCCACCATTTGGTTGGCCTCAGAAATGGAACAATCCAAGACCAAGGGGCTTGCCAACGCCTTGTGAGGTCAACGAAATGTGATTCGCGAAATGAAAAAAAAAAATTGTTTTTCTTGGCTTAGTGTGGGTCAACTCTTTGTAACATTATAATTTTTAAATAAAACAGAACTATAACTAATTTGAATCCAATTATTAAGGTTTTAATTGGCAGAACATCAGATATTTTTTCGAAACAATCTCTGTTTATACCTCTTGATTTTTTCTGAAATCTTTTTCTGACAAGTAACTTCTTTAACTATCATTTTGTTTCCTCGTTATACTCTGCCTCCCATTGCCGTTGCTTTCCTTTGCACTTATCATCTTATTTGGAAACTCTTGCCTCAAACATCATCTACTTTTAAGAATTAATTCTTCATCCAGATAGAGATTATTCAATTCACCCGCGACCCGCAAGGCCACTTTCATCCTTCTTTCTCAGCTTCTCTGACTTTGGGAATATCAGCAACATCACAAACGTCACTTTAAAGCATTTCCAAGTTAGACTGATTTTTTTTTGCTGGCAAAGAATATGTATTTACGTAAATACTGTCACTGATGGTTATCCACCATTTTAGTTGCTCAATTCGCCATTAAATACGATTTTTATTGAATTTTACTCAAAATTTAGAAAATTAAGAAAAGAGAAAAAAAAAATGAAGAGATTCTTTCTTTTGTCGAGCATCCTCCTGTGAAAATGCAAATTCGGAAACCTTAAACCTTCCAAGTAATAGAATTTAGGGACACTGTGTGGCAGTGGATGATAAGTAAGTGCTACGTTGACATTAAAAGGCACTGACGCATCATTGGCTTGAAAGGTGATTACCATTTGTGCCCGAGCTTGTAACGCACATATCTACCGGACACTTCTCACTTCTGGGCATAACATTTAAGTGAGGGAGAGAAACACTCTAGTTTCGTTGGCGGGTATCGCAAAAATGTAGTAGATGCTTTTTCCTTAAGCGGGGTGAGTAGAGTGTAGAATATAGGTAGATATAGAAAAGTTGGACAACCACTCTTTATTGGAATTTTCGTAGTCTCCATAAGAGCGTGTAAAACGATTACCATGCCCCGATGGGTACAATATGCGACAAAACGGTAATAGGCTTAATTTGTCAATATCTCCTTCCGACCATGGTTTGTGATACACTGTGTATTTCCAGATAAACTATATTCTCTGCTTACTACATGAAGTAGATACTTATGTATATAAATAGAAGTTTGGTAATGTCAGGGGGCTTTTTCGAACCGTTCCAAATGAGGATTCCCTTAGGATGCACATATTGCACATGCAGCCACCACCAGAGGCAACCAACATGTTCATCATCATCCGCATTCAGAATACGTATAGATGATGATTTCCGGCATATATAACTAGTTTCAATATCAGTCGGCTCAAGCAAAGAAGCAATAATAAAACATCTGTGTACCTTTGAAATTAAATTTCGGTTTCAGGTTAATAGTTTCACGAGATAAGTTCTGCTAATTATGGTGAGTAAAATGCTATGCTCCCGACGAGATGGAATTTACGGATGGACAAACTGAATGCCAGGACCAGGTGTTTATGGTTTAGATCACCTGTTGTAAATATCGTTCACATTATTGCGGGTGCTATATTTGTGTATCAGTATCATGTGCCGTCTGTACGTATGTATGTTTAAATTTTTGGTTTTCTATTTGATAAAGAAAATTTAGAGTTTTTCATTTTTAAATCTTTCATTAGGTTCATACTTTTTTCACACACAATAAACAGCCCTATAGTGGTTTGTCCTAAATGCAGGATTCAATAATTGGGCATAAGAAGTATAATCAACAGATTCTAAAGAACGCTCAAGTTTGCCACTTAATTAAACAGTTTAAAGACCTTCGGATTATATGTCTTCTTCCCCATCAAGAGGCCATAATCATTAAGGCAAGGCCTGTCAATTTGTCAGTTCGTTTATCGTAGGAGCTGTTATAGCTTCGGCAACAGAAACAGAAAACATGTCCCTCCCTTATTCCAGGATTGAGGAATAACGGAAATGTGCCCACATTATTGAAATTATCGTCGCCTTGTACGACTAGAATTCAAGTCACGTCGGTCGCCTAGAACTGGTTTAAAAAGAAGGTTAACGGGTGGTGGTTAGGCCCATATCTATCAGCTTGGAGGGAAGTTTTGTGTATGTGTCTTTCATTCTATGGAGCTTATGAGATGTGAAAGCCGTATAGTATCATCATCAGGCTGTTTGGGAAGCATGGAGCATAGAGAAAGATTTACTGGATGATTGAAATCGATATCTTACATCTAAACCAGAACAAGGCATGTGCGATGGTTTTGCAAGACAGAAGTTGAATAATGAGTTTTATCGATGCGTTGCATTTTGGGTCAGGTGTGATTTCAGTTGAACTTTAGAGACATCAATTAAAGCCATAAATTAGTTTTATAACAAGCTATATTCATGCATCGAAAAAAAACGTAGGTATTGTTCAGCTTTTAAATAAATTCACATAATAGGTAGGTATATGTAAAATGTTTTGTGTATTGCGGCTTATTTATGTTTGAGGAACATATTACATTTTTTAGTCACACAAAAACCACTATTGCAAAAATAAAGTGCGCCACCTAATTTCTTTATAACTGTTTTGCATTTTATGAAAAAAAATCGTTTAACCAGTTTTTTGTTAAGTTTAAGATATCAGTAGTTTAAGTTAAGCTTATATACGTGTAGATGGAGTTTATAGTTTAAAAGGTGTTGGTTGGTGTGACTTAATTCTTTATATATTATGTATATTATGTATATGTATATAGTAGATTAGATTAGATAAGATTCATTATTTCAGAAAAGGTACTACAATGTTTTTGATTTAGGATACGGACTTGACAATTCTGCCGGATATGACATTATAATAAATTATTAGTATGATAATAGAGATAAGCTTACAAAATTACTTGCTTTTAAAGAACAAACTTGAACAAAAATAAGAGATAGATTAGTGTATACAGATTGATTGGGATTATTAAATTGCTCAAAAATATAACAGTTTGGATGATAATGACGTATTAAGATTATTCGGACGAAATAAACATGAAAAAACGATTGCATGAAAATAAAATAAATATTTATGTATAAAAATATCTACAAAACTTAATCAAAAACTATACAAAATGATCCAACCACGAACTACGAGTATGTTTAGAATTTCATAGAGACTACTCATTGATTTCTTTGAAGTATAATCTTCGAATTTCTTGTAAAATTGGGCAAACCGCAATGAAATGTATGAGATTCTCTTCTGTTACACAAATTGCAAGGTTTCTGATGTGTAGTTGTTCTTAAAATAGCTTTCTTATGCAGATAGTAATAGTATATGATGGTTTAGATTCTTGTATATTACTCTGGAAGCCGATGAAGATACTTCAGTTAAGTGCTGGTCGAACATTTTATCATCCACTCAAGCTAAGATCGTTGAAAATATATCTTGTCAGCTGCTTACGTTATTTTCGGACAATAATAAAGTAAGATCGTGAGATAAAGCGTAACTGATTCCATTCCTTGAAGGAAAAACCATTAAATTGTAGCGATCTTAGCACGATTGATCCATGCAAACTGCTCACATTTCACTTCATCAAACTCTTGTTAAATAAACCGAGTAACCCTTCAATTTTTTCAAATAAATTGGAGGTAACCCAGGCTCGACGTGCAAGTGCAAGGCATATGTTGGTGTTGAGATGGGTAAATGGAATATTCGCTTCAAAAAATAACTTTGGACAGCTGCAAAATCTTCAAAAGGACTGACTTCAAAATACCTGCCTTCCATAACACAAACAAGTGTTGACTGTTGCGTTCAAAAACCTGATATTTTGAAGCAAGATCAACGTTAGGATTTGCGAACATTTTTGGCAACATTATGTTGAGTGCTATCTTAGCTTCGAAGCTTTTTTCTTTTTTGTGGATAGGGGCATTAGCTTGCTGGAACTTCCATTCCAAGAGTCCAAAGGGGGGCTGCTAATCAAATGTCGCAAAAAAAAGGTCTAGTAGATAAGCTGATATTAAGCTCCTAAAACAAGAAGCATAGTGGGAGGGGGGTTACCGGGTGTTGGGCAGTGTATATGTAATGTATATCTATAAATATGTATATTGTCCCGCTGTAAGTAGTGCAGCACTTCAACTTCTACTGGAGAATAGGGCAGCAACAATATCTTTCCACCTGTCTCTTTTCGACGATCGAGCTGCTTTCACCACCACTGATTTTTGATCTTCCAATGCGTTTGGCTATATTGTCGTTAGGTATGGCCTAGTTTCAACTTGATGAGTAGCAATATTTTGCTGGAGTTCCACACAAGAGAAAGGATTCCAAATGCACTACAGACTGGTTAATTATATTTTTAACATCCAGATCCGTTCCGCCATCGAGTGCCCAGATATTTAAATTGCGTAACGACCTCTGTGATAAGCAGCCTTAGAATTACTTGTTGTGTATCTTGGCCCGTAGGATATTATTTTGGTCTTTCCATATAGTATACATGGATTGCATAGAACTAAATATAAAATCGATCCTATACTGTGTCATAAATAAAACCACTTAAAATAAACAAACGCCAAAACCCATGCCACACAATACGAAACTGAATAATATTAAATTATAATGTAAAAGTAGTTCCAAAAGTCGATATGAAAAATACGTTTAAATGGAAATTAATAATATAAGACTAATTTATTTTATTTTAATGACTAAATCACCAAAAACGAATCTGCTTTAACTACTGTAGTATTATATTATTTGTTCTTCCCAATACAGAGAAATAATGACATTTAACAGGCAATGTATGTACATATGTATATATTTTTAAATTATTGATAATTACAGTTCAAAATTTGCATATGGTAACAGTGCGATTGACAAAAAATCGCAGTGCAAAATGGCCACGAATGGAATCAAATGTTGCAAGCAGTTGTAATTTAATTACCCAGATGGATAATCTCATTATTATCAAATGGTGTTGTGCGAAAATGGGTCTGTCTGCAAATGAAAATAAAAAAAATTATAGTAAATGACGCTTATAAGAAACACACTTATAAGAAACCTGAGCAAAAGTACCGAGTACGAGCCTATAATGATATAATATACTGATATAATTAACTTTTTAACAACATTGATTCTTAGTTTGCCTGTAAAATTGGATGTGTATAGGAAACTTTTTATGACACATGAAAATGCCCATCTGAATGTTCCTTAAATGTGAACAAACCCTTAGGAAAAACATTTACATGAATTTCCATGATATGTAATAGTTTTTTTTTCTGGAAGAATATTCTTCTGTTTCTTATATCCGTGATTCTGAAATAAGAAACACACACTTAAAAGAAACAAAACTTGTGGCATTTTGGAGTTTCTTATAAGCGTCATTTACTGTATCTGCTGTATATGATATGTTTTGCCCCTGAACATATCACTGTAGGCTCGGGCAGAATGTCGCAATGGACAGATATATAACTTTGAAGTTGTCAAGAACTTTGTGTATTTCGGTTCCACTATAACCTATTATCCCATCTTGGAGGGCCGATGCTGCAGCGCGCTGTTCTGGAAGACCCCATTTTAGGTGGCGCGACCAAAAGCAGAAATACCTTAACCAACTTGGTGTGCGCAACTGCAGGCAACTGCTGGTTTCTGGCGAGAGTTGTTGGTTAGGTTGAGGCCGTGTTCCACAATGGACTGCCTGCGCCACCTTAAGCAAGTAAGTATTCAAATGCGATCGATTTATCAAAATTCGTCGAGCAGTTTTTGAGAATAATAAGGAGCTTAAGGCTTAAGGAGCCAGAGTTAATTATTTATCATGTGTAGTGTACATATCTATATATACATAAATGGTGTGAAAAATGTATAGTAATTCATCAATTGAGAACGGCTGGGCCGATTTGGCTCATTTTTAGTTGTTTGTAATTGCCAGGAGAAGGTTTCTGCGAAAGAAAATTTTGGAAAAACCATCAGGAAAATTGAAAAAATCGAAAATTGAGTACTTGTATGGAATTTTTTGTGGAATTGTTCCAATAATAATTGCAAAAAGACGTTTAGCGTGCACTTTAATATAAGTGATTAGTGATAAGAGGCATTGTATATATAAACTATAGTAAGACCACTTGAGGTGCGCCATCTATCAACGGAAAACTAAGCTCTTGATTTTAAAGTTTTTGTCTAGATTACCATGAGAAGCAACAACAACAATTAAAATGATGGAACGTAAAAAAAATTGTTGTTTTTGCTTCCCATGGTAATCTAGACAAAAACCTCTTAAATCAAGAGCTTAGTTGTCCGTCGATAGATGGCGCACCTCTAGTTGTAATACTATAGTTTATATACATATACAATGTTTAAGAGGTTATCCAATTTGTGTTTGTTGTAATTTTCTTTTGATTAGGATTGCCAAAATCGAGTTGAGCTGGCCGAATGAGTCCGAACAAATAATGTGGTTCGTGCAACGTGCAAAGTGACCAAGAATTCGGCTACAGCGAAATTGATGTGAGAATGCAAAATTATCATTTTGGCAAGAGTTCACGTCGTCGATGGAGGAACTCATCATCGACGTGTTCCCCGGCATTGCACTAAAATATAAAAATCTCTATTAGTTCTGTGAACGGCCAATAAAAACAGCAAAGAAGAAGGACATCGGTGGATTGAATTTCATTTTTCAAAGTCACATCGCTGGAGAACTGCATTCGTAGAAATCCGTTGGCACTGTGACCGACGAGGATGACGCGACCATTTATGCGACGGAATTTTAGATGTGCCTGGAAATCCGCTGAATAATTTACAGCTGAAAATTGGATCGATCATAATCATGTTGCGGAATCTGAATCATCCGAAATTGTGCCACAGAAAGCGGTTATCCGTTAAACTGATGAACAAAATGATTCAAGCGACGATCATCAAAGGCAAATTCATGGGAGAGGAAGAGATAAAGATAAGATCGCACTAATTCCGAATATTTCAATTGATCTTCCATTCTAATTCAAGTGGATTGAGCCATTGAGCTGTCCGTTCGATTGGCCTTTGCGATGACAACCAATAAATCGCAAGGCTAATTGTTTGAAGTCTGATTTATCTCGAATTTCCCTATTTTTCGCATGGTCAGCTGTACGTTGCCTGGTCATATTGTGTTGACAAACCGTCTTCGTTGTTTGTTTTTGAGCCAAAAAAAAAAAATCGAAAAACATTGTTTAGTTTATCATAATAAATCGCTCTCTACTGATTTCGATTCCGTTCAAATAAATCAAATTGGAATTTGAACTAGCTGTTGTTTTATTATAACTCAGGAGTTTATATGAAGGTGTTATAAATTGGTGCGAGACGAAGTTCGCTGGTCCGTTAGTATACCATAAAATGTCCCTTAAATTGTTTAAGTTTATAAGTTTATTTCAATAATTATTTCTTCTGTGATCGGTGATCGCTTGATTATACAATTTGAAATTTTTTTGACTCATTACTAGATTCCGTGCTTGCTTTCTTAAGCAGAAATGCCAAAATACAATGATTCATATACAAATGGCAAGGTAACAGGTGCGCTAAATTGTGCACACATTCAAAAAATAATTACATCTACATTTGAATCAATTCAAGCGATCTCAAACATAAAATAAAACTGTATTCAGCTGACCAATCTAAAATAACAGTAAAATAATAAAACTACAATTTTGTAGCTTGTTAAGTATGTTTTTCGTTTAAGCAATTTAAAAAAAAATGCTTGGGAAGGAAATCCAACACAAATATAAACCTGCATAAATAAATACATAACATACTGCGATACTGGACGTGGACCTCTCAGCCCTGGGTGAAGTCCTCGTTATTGCGTAAAACAATAAAACCGCAATAATTTTCTACTTCAGCACCCCAAACGATATACGAGTTTGGTTGTTCTAGGTATCTATAACACTATACGTGTGCATGTGAGCTTCAGAGGGCTTTACGTCCAAAATGGATCTGTTTACTCAAAGTGGCATGAAATTGAATTTTTAGCTCCTACCGTATTATTGTTGGATATACATTGTACTTGTACACTATAAACTCTGGGAACAGAACATTTATAATAAGCGTTCACCCAGGGAACATGTGAAATGGCTACCACAATCGCCACTGCTACCAACCTCACCGCTAAAACCAAAATTTTTTTGTTACTGTTTTTGTATCTACTGCCTGCATTCCGACGATGCGACGACAGCCATACGGTGTAATCCTCTTAAAACAGTTGGTTTTCGTTATGTTTTTTTTATTTTTTATTAACATTCGAATTAATTCTAGAATTGAATTAACAAACTAGTTAACTGTGGCAATAATATGAGCTGCAATCCATGTTTTTATAAACAGACAGAATATCTACTGTAACTATGTAGAGGCTCAGAACATAGGAGTAGTATCTACCACTGCACTTTTACTATTCGCATTTAGTTTATTTTGTTTATTTCACACCAAATGAGTAGTGTGAACAGTGAAGTTGGAGTAAGGATGATAGAGAAGGGGTTGAAATAGTGCCAGGAAGATGTACTCATAAGGCTGAACAATGCGCTATAATTATGGTGGTGCATGGTATGCGCTCTTTGGTACAATCACTTCGAACGTTAGCAATTAATTGGTAAATGAAAAACTATCGTTTAGTGTTGTGTGCTTAAAATTATCGAATCTATTGAATTATTTGCTCGGCTGCCAATATACAGGGTGATTGGTATAAGGTGCACCGAAAAGCTAGAACGAGTAGGTATAGTTAAGACAAGAAAAAAATCCTATGGGAGGGGTGGTCTACTTCTCCACGATTAGCCGGGAGGTGCAATTTTATAAAAAAAATATGACTTAAATTTTGGAAACAAAATTACAAATAACTGAAGTTATTCCTACAGTGCAATATCTTTTTGTAAAGGAAGAAATCTCTACTTTTCTTGTATTTAAAAAAAAGTAATTTTAGTGAATCGGTTCAGAAAAATTAATTTGTATATGCAAAATTTTGAAAAAAAAAACTTAAAAATAAATTTTCAAAACAAAGTTTTTCAAACTTTTACGTTATAAAGTATTATTTTTGATGTCAAAATTCAATGCTATATTAATTCTTAGTCCAACACTTCAAATCGTATGGCTCTAGGACTTTTTGTTACCGAGATATTCAAAACTAACCGAACCTACTTCTTAATAAAAATACAGTCGAACTTCGATAACTCGCACCATCACTTGCCAAACAAATAATTCGAGTTATCAAGCCTTCGAATTATCAAGTAAGACATAAAATTAATATACATATGTACACACATAAAATTAAAGTAAAGTCGAGTTATCGAGACATTCGAGTTATCAAACAAAAGTTGCATGTAAACTGTTGCCAACCAATTTCATTCGGGTTATCAAATATTCGATTTATCGAAAAGTCCTAGAGCCATACGGCTTTCAGTGTTAGACTAAGATTTAATAAGAGAATTGAATTATGACAACAAAGTATTAGACTATACGTAAAAATTTGGAATACAATTTGTTTGAACATTTATTTTTGGTTTATTTTTTCTAAATTTTAAGTCTGAAAATTAATTTTTCTTAAACGGTTCACAATTTTATTTTAAAAAAAATAAAAGAAGGGATTTCTGACTTTAAAAAAGGTATGGATAAAATTGTAACAATTTCTGTTATTTTTTAAAATTGTTTTTTCCAATTGAAGTCTCTTTTTTATAAAATTGTGCCTCCCAGATAAACTGAGGGAAATAGACCCGCTCCTCCTATAGTATTTTTGTCCTGTCTTTACCCAGCCTATGCGCTTTAGCTTTTTGATGCACCTTATACCGATCAGCCTGTATCACCGTAATCAATAGGTGATTACTTCTAATCAGTTTTCCAAACTAATGTCTTAGTGTTGAAAGATTGAGTATGGGCCCATCATAAATGACTTCAGTTTGTTAATTTATCAGAGGGATAGAGAACATACCAATAGAAAATGTTCATTGAGATTTATGATGGAAAGATATGAAAAACCAATTTACGCGCCTGAAAAGCAGTTAGCTTGTTTTGGTTAGTACAAAAAGCTAATTTGCAATTTTGCTTAAAATTGTCAAAAATAATAATTGTTAGTTCTCAAAAAGGCAAATCTTCAAAATGTGAATCTGGAATAATATGGTTAAACAAAATTGAGGGGTTGTGTAAGCGATGTGTGGTGACATGACGCAAGCAACATAAAACAGAAAACAAGAGAAGCAACTAAAGGCACATCAAAAAAAATTCAAGATATATTTTTGATGTTGAAAATCATAATAATACATATATGCTTTTAGGGAAAGTGGGGCTTTAACGTACACTTTTTTCCTAAACCAATGTCTTTCTCAAGGTTTCAAAGTTTTCGAGGAAAGGAATTTATAGTCAAATATGAGTTAAGTTGTAACATAGGCCGCAATATTAGTAAGAACTAAAAAATTTACTGTAAAAAAAATAAAAATAAAAAATTTAGTTGATGAGTTAAAAGTAAAAAGGGTGGAAATTAGGAAGATGAATTTAAAAATGTGTCAGTTCAAGCAAATGCATATGGAAATGCATCCCCTAGTACACTTGTTTGTGAGTCCACTTCTGCATATCATGCACGGGAGTAAAAACATTTACTCTATGTTTTTACTCCCGTGCATGACACGACACATATTTTTGATTTTCTTCCTCAGACGAAAATGTTAAAACCTCTTCCTAAGTATTGAGCTTGTGCGGAATTGAAGCCTTAATCATTGTCCGCCTGAATTGTTTCTATGCGATGTTCACGTCCAGCTACAAGGCTAAACTGCTTGAAGGGGGTTTCTTCAAAATTCAGGTAAAGCAGTTTAGAAAAAGCCTTGCCAAGGTTTTTTTTTGTTTAACTCCGGCTTGAACTCATGGTACCTTTCAATTAACGGACTTCTCCGTTTTGGATTCAAAAAAATATCACTTAATTACGTTCAATGTGTACTAAAAATCAACTTGAATTTTGTTTTCATGTATTGTACATATAAAAGGTGATTAACCTAAGGTGTGACAAAAGGGAGTGTAGGTTGGGTCGTAACAAAACAAAAAATTGTTAGGGAGGTGTCTATTCTATTTCAGTAATCCGGGAGGGGCAATTTTCAAAAAAAAAAAAAAAAAAAAAAAAAAAAAAAAACACTAAAAGATACAACATTATTAAAATACTACGGTAAAATTTACATTGTCATGGTGTATCTCACCAGTATCACCCTAATGGGTAAGTTATAGCGATACGGAAAACCAAACCGAAAAAATTTTCAGATAGAAAATTTTGTATGTTCCGATTCGATTCTTATTACAAATGCTACACCGATCGATGGCAATCAATTCAGAGAATGTTTTTTGTTCATAATCATTTTAATTAAACAAATACTTTTTGTAAAAAAATGTATTTATTTATTTTTCTGTTATACGTATAAAAGAAAAACAACAAATTTCGTTTTTAACAAAAACTACAAGTTTAATTCAAATTTTTATTTCCAAAATAAATTCTCTGAGTTGGTTGCCATCGTTCAGTGTAGCATTTGTCTTAAGAGTCGAATCAGAACATACAAAATTTTCCATCTAAAAATGTTTTCGGTTTTGTTTTCCGTATCGCTATAACTGGCCCCTAAAGCTAGATATATAAGTTGCCGTTGCCGATCTTCCTCGTCTTTAAACAATGCTCTGGTAGCCAAGCCACTCTATCATCGAAACAAGAAAGAAAAAAAAAACACATTGGTGGCAGAAGGCAGAACTGGAAATATTCAAGAAATTCAGTTAAACACTGTTCAACAAAGCTTAAAGCTCAAGAAAAGAAACAAATTGGGAACGATACAAAAGCTCCCTCAAAATTAAACAAGAACTAAGAAAAACAAAAATATTGTTTTGGATGGACTTCTGCGGGCAAAATAGAAAACTCAGAAAAGTTCTCTCAACAAATCAAGTGGTGTGGTACCTCAACGAAGCTTGCAACCTATGAACCTACTATTAAGATGCTGCCAGACGTTTCATAGGCATATAGCATCACAGATTTTACGTTGGATTCAAAAAGTTAAAATTGGGTTGAAATAAAGCAAAATTTTTGTAGCGTTTCAGACTGGAGGAAGTATTCCGAAAGGCACTTCGAGAGTTACGAGTATTATACAAATAAAGGTAAGTGCAATTCAATACAAGTTGTATTAGAAGGTTTCAAGTCTGATCTCCACAAAATGCTGGTGTGCTCCAGGGCTCCGTTCTGTCTCACACTCTTTTTCTCATTTTTATAAATGATCTCTTGTCTGTGACTTCTAATATTAAATTGTTTTGCTGACGACTCAACCCTCAGCTTTTCATATACGTTTGATAATTCACGGCCTTCGCCTTCGGATGTGTTATTACAACGATATACCGTATATGATAAGCTCATTAAACTCCGATTTAAACAGCATTGTTAACTGGGGTATTAGAAATCGTGTGGAGTTTAATGTGTCGAAAACTCAATGCTTGCAGGCAACGTAGAACTTGCAGCAAAATGAGCTGCGAGCATATTCGCCTTCTCTGAAGAGCTGATAATTGGTTTATTGTCGACGATGAGCGTTGGAACTGATGATGACGTTGAGTTCTTGACGTTTTTTTACAAATGACCGGAAGTTTTTACTGCCTTTGGGACATTGTAGAAAATTTTTGCCGTGACTTCTGGTCATGTAAAAATTTCGTTTTATGAATAACGGAGTTGCACGAGTTTCTAACTTGTTTGTGTTTCTTCCGATTTTCCTTAGTTGGGTTGGCTTTACAGGATCGTAAGCTTACTTCTTTCAACCTGATAGTTTCCTTACACTGCTTGGAAAACCAAGACTTTTCTTTTGGTTTGATACCTTTTGTTCTGTAAGGGGCAAAAATTCTCATTCCAAGAAAAATTACTTCTGTAGTCATTTCAGCACTGGCATCAATGTCTTTATCGACGAAGCATTATGACCAGTTAAAGTTTAGAAATAAATTATTCAGACCGCCCCAGTCGGCTTTCTCGTATTGCCAAACGGTCCTAGTGGGATTTTTTTTCTTTAACTGGATGGTTGGAGATCGAGAAATTAGCTGAAATGACACAATGGTCTGAGGTGTCAAATGGAGAAGTTACTTTAATAGTATATTTATCAGGACGGGAAGTAAGGAACAAGTCAAGAGTATGGGCGGAATGCCCTTTAACATCGGGTATATCGAGTAGGCTCATCGACAAGCTGGGTAAGATGGTTATACTCAACAAAGATCTCGGTATACCTTCCTTCGAGTGTTGTCTGGCCAGAATAGCGGAGCCAACTTGAATTGTGTACATCGAAGTCGCCCGTTAGCACGACTTCAGTGTGAGGACAATGGGAAACAATTCGGGAAATTGAATCTGACAAAACATCTAACTCATCACAAGTAGATATGCTGTCAAGATTCGGACTCCTGTAAAGAAAACAGTAATGAATGATATGCTTACGGACAGTGAATTTGAGCCACAGAAAATTAAAATTCGTCGTAATTCCTAACATAAATAACAAGACCATGGTGAGAAAAAAAGTAATGGCACTAAGTTATATCCAACAAAACAAAATTCTGATAAATCAGTATTTTGTCCAACCTATGGGTTTCACTTAATGCCAAAACAGCAGTACTGTATGCACAGTATGGGCGTAAACAGCAAAGAAATTCTTTCTAAGCCCACGAACATTTGAATAGACGACACAAAGAACACTTACCATTTTGAAAAACTATAAACACACAAAATTCAACTTTGACGTACATACAGTGTATGTATTGAAAAAAGTCCACGACTGGGTGGCACGAACTTACTCTAATGTCTTAGAGTGGTCTTGGGGCTTGAGATTTTAAATAAAATAGAATGTAAAATCAGTGAAATTTTATCATTCACGGAAAAGTGAATTAAACCATTCAATTAGTTTTAATGCTTTGTATTTTAGGAAAAAAAATTTTTTTTAAATCGTTCGACCAGTTTCTTCGAAAAACGGATTTTCCTTTAAGCTTTCGGAAAACATATTTCAAATCTTTTTGAGTATGTGAATTGATTGAACTTTATAATTGTTATCAGAATAAGAAAATTAAAAAAAAAATGCATTTTGAAAAATTTGAAAAAAATAATATTATTTTGTTTAATAATGAGTTTTCCCATTCGTTAAAAGAATTTTTCATTGAAAATCATATGACAGGTATGCATATGCATACTGTTAGTTTTGGAGCTAGAATGTAAATTCCCAAAGCCCCTCAAACGGGTCTAGCTCTCTAGTTTAGGCAGTACCTAATTGCCGATACAGACAGACATACGAGTATGGACGGAGTGACCAGACAGAATTGTCTGTAAAGTTTGATAGTTAAAACAATATTTTTGCACGAATCCATAGTTTGCCTAGCCTGTACATAGTACATATGATCGCAAGTTAAACTGAGAACGCGGGAACAAGAAATCCTTGTATGCATAAACCAACAATTTAATAAACTAACCGACTCTTTGCTCTTAAACGACAATTATTTAGTGTGAAGCAATAATAGTTATTATGTCAGGGCCTAGTGCAGAACCTGAGATATTAACATCATCATAAAAAAGAAATCAAAAACAATTTCTTGATATATACATTTATAATGCTTCAACCGAACGAACGATATTCTCCATCAATCATATTAAATGCACTTAATAATTAATTTTGAATTACTTCTCCTCAGATTTTTACTTTCACTGGCACATTGAAATGTTGCTAGCAAGAATAAAAGTAAAATACGTGTGCGTTTTAGTGTTGACATAGATATGGATCTAACTAACCTGTCTTTGCTAGTGCTGCCACGTGTGACAAACCTTCCACCATTCACGACAAACGGTGCTCAAAGAGGTCTGAAACCTGTCATTTGATTTACTTCAACGATAAGTCAATGAATAATAGAAAATAAAACACTAAATACAAACAAACAAAACTTTAAGTCCTTGAATGGATTGGTTTTGTTCGACAGAAAGGTCCTGATGGCGATTGTAGAAGTTTTAAGAGTTACTGTGTTGTGCTTTATGCAGAACTGTTCCGCTCCAATGTTGATGATTATGATGGGTGGATTTGTGTCTATGAATTTTGACAAAACATTCTTGTGGTCATCATGTTGTTTTTTTTTTTTTTGGACTTTAAAAAGTGTGCAAAAACTGTAACGATAACGACACTCTCACAAAACCTTACCAAATGTGTTGTCTAAATTGCGTATATCCATGAATTTTGTTTAGTACCACTACCTAGAGATGTAACCACCACCCCAAGGGTAAGGGAGTAGCTGAAACACTTTGTGGCGATAGCGATAGACAACTCTCGTGAAATCCCCAATTTCAGTGCTTGTAAATCCGCAAAATGTTTCAAATGGATTATGAAATAATTGGATTGGGTATTTGGCTCTCTTTTGCTGAATAATAAAAGCAAGGACATTTGAAAGCAATGCTTCTCTCGCATTGCTGGTTCTATGTTTAGGGATTAGGTTTTCGATGGCTAGAGATGCAAGAGGGGGATAATTCTTTCGTTATTATATCCAACAAAAATTGGGAGCAATAATTGTAAATATTGATGTTTGGTGATACGCCTCTAGCTTTAGGTGGGTATACATTATGTACTATAAAGATACTATACCTACCAGAAGAAACGCTAACAAAAAAAAAAAAAAAAAAAAAAAACAGCTAACGCTTTTAATGAAAAACTCGCTTGAACTGTCTTCAAATGGCATTAATTTCGCTTCGAACCGAAAACAGGAATTACTTCAAAAGTGTATTGTGTGTATAGTGTTCATAAATCTATACCGGAAATCCCTCTGAATTTGTCTCTGCTTTTTGGGTTCTGGTTTTGGTGCTGATAGCCTTTAATGAAATCCCCTCGCATGTTAACGCTATTATTTTTTTTTTCGAGTTATTTTTGTAGGTACACAGAACCGCGCCGCTTAACATTGTGGGATAACATTTGTTACAAACATTTTTCTAGCAAGTATTTGTAATTTATCAGGATTTCATATCGAGGATTTGTGTCTTCCTCTATATATATATTTTTTTTATTCTTTTTTTTATCCCTGCGCTGTGGAGTACCGAATCCGTGGAAGTGAAACAATGGGTGATGTTTCTTTTGAGTATTTAGTGCGGAACGATGGTAGTGATGTCTTGGTTATTATGACTCCTTCTCTTCTTTAAACGCACATTCATATTAAACGTATGATTTTCTTTTAAAAAAAAATCCAACAACACAAAAGAATCTCAACAACTTTCTATAATCCAATTGGAATGAATTGTTCTGACGCACCGTCAGATAAATTGAAATATATGTCTTGCATCTAAGTAATAAAAAACAGCCGATTCGGTGGTATTTTTAATAGGTTATCGAAATTTGTCGGCCGATAAGAAATCAGACTATCTTCTTTTTTTGTATCTAAATAAACGAAGCGATATCCATAAACCATTACAACACTATACAGACAAAATTAAAAATTAAAAAAAAAATTAATGGCCTATAAACAAATGTTTAAAACCGCCGAAAGATCGTTGGTTTGTTGGATAAGTATCATTAATCAGAAAACAGCAGTGATGAAAATTCACTTTTGTCGATTGTACTGAAAACTGATAAACAAATAGTACTGAGATAGACAAAATGGTACTGAACTTTTTAAAATTATAAATCAACGCAAACAGTGAAAATAAATATTCTATTTAATCGAGAAAATGTACATATATATCTAGTTATGTGTAGTATCAGAGAGGGTGCCATTGCTGAAGAACACCTACTGTAACAAAAGTTAAGAAACATCGTTTTATTGTTTAAGAAATTACCGATACCGATGTACATGATGGCAATTATTTGGCTGTCAGAAATACGTCAAAAATCTTCCTAAAGCTTTGTTTGTTGAGCCCTCATGCCGCCCTGGGGTCGCCATAACTAGTTTTTTGAAAAATCTCAACTCGCCTAACGAAAAAATTCTCTGTTATTAAAAACTGGGTTCGCCCGGAAGTCACCCTGAAGTCGATCTTGATATTTTGCTGGGGCGAGTTGAGGTAACGAATCAGCTGTTGAAGTGACGTTTGGTGTCAAATATTTATTTTTTATTTTTTTCTGTAGCTATATCTACTTTTTCATTTATTTTTTTGAAAGAAACGAAAAGAGATTCAAGTGAATGCTTTTATTCTAATACAAGTTAATCAAAATCAAACAAATAAAGCAAAATGGAAACTTCAATCAATCAGAATCCCTTATTTGTTTTTTGAGAACCAAAAACCCAGGGGTGGAATCGGTTAAGGTGATTTGTGATATGTGATAGTCACAATCTACAAATTTCGTCTGGCTAAGGTGATTATCACTTTTTCTTGTGACAGCTATTTAGGTGTCACTTGCATACAAAAATAATAATAAATAAATAATAAACAGCTGACGCTGACTTATAAAACAAAATAATTTGCTTTTGCTGTTAAAGATTTGTCAAAGACTACACTAATGTTGTTTTCGAATGGGAGAAATTAGCTTCTCCTTATAATCAAAGATAAAAATAAAACACTATAAGAAAAAACAGAAGGGTACATATTTTTAATTGAGATATTTTTCTGAAACGCGTATATGTTGTAAGGATACACGTGAAATGACAACTAAATTATTTTTTTCTAAATAAGGCATAATTATCACGTCCCTTAAAATTGCCGGAAACTATATTTTAAAATGCTTTTTGGCTAGAATATAAACAAAATATTTAAAGTTTTGTTTGAAAGCGGGCTGAAACTCCATAATCCAATTATTTATATAAAGTTCAGATTTGCCTATAGCATCTGGGCAAAATGTCAAAAAGTTGAAAACCAAAATAAATTATTTTGTATTTATGAGTTTATATGAAATTGAAGACTATCTACTTTTAAAAGTATGATTTTTCAAAAGAACCAAAAAGTAATTATCAAAAAACAGTAAATTATATATTAAAATTTTTCGAATTGTTCAAATTGAAATACAAAATATATAGAAACTGTGACAATCGTATATATGCGTTGTCAAACCGTTCATACAAAGCAGAAGAGGTAAGACTCGCAAAACACAACTCCGAAGAGAAACGATTTGTATTCGGAGTTCTCTCCGATCGATTGCCCAACGGAAAATAACATAATGAAAATAACTAATAGCGAGTTTCATTCAAATTTGGAAGAATTGTTCTCAAAATCGAGAATTGCCCTTTTGAATGAAACTTGTTTTGGGTATCCATGTCAATTTGAATTATACTTTTTGTCATTTCATTTTTGTCTTTTGTCATTGGAAAAACTAATCATTAGATAATTGATAATTAATTGCATAATTAAAGTACATATTAAGTTCTTCGTTCATTATTTGTTTATTTTTGTTAAATTTATCACAGACTAGCACAATTTCACAACAAACAACAAAAAATAACAAATTATTTCTCATCTGACGTTTGACAGAAAAGTATTCAGAACGATTCTCCCGACCCATGAGAGATGCATTCTTTCGTGTTGAGAATCGATCTAGAATTGCACTTTTTGAATGAATGAAACTCTCAAAAGTGAAAAAGGTCAATTCTTTTGACAGAAAGTGCAATTCTTTTCATGAATGAAACTCGCTATAAACGTTTATGGTTTTCTCTGAAAGTGATGCCAAAATGCGACAGAATTCCGGTGATCACTTTGAGCAAACTCACAAAATTATTTTATCACATGTTATTGTAAGAAATGTGACAATCACGAATCAGATTCGCCGATTACACCCCAGGTTTGTTTTACAACTTATGGAGTTGTCAAGAAAAACCACGGAGACCATGGTTAAAGATCCAAAGAGTAAGTAAGTAAGTAAGTAAGTTAATAAGTAAGTAAGTGAATTTTATTTCATCATTAGATATCAATTGTTTGAACAATTCATTACAGCATTGGCAAAAGCCGTCAGCCATATTGACAGTAAAGATGAATACAAATTTTCATTTAAAATTAACATAAATAGTAAGAGTTCAAAACACAAAGCTACATTTGATTTCAAACGTATTTTGCCAGTTAACATTGCTCAAAAGCTTAATTTTCGAACCAGTAAACACAATACATAAACTCGATCACAATGAGTAATAAATGCATTCAAAATTACAATAAAAACAAGCGCGAACATAGTTAACCTTTTCAAAAATTAAAAATCGTACAAATCGTACTGAAAATTGAGAAGTGGTACTTGCGTACTTGGGAAAGTCCAATAGTACCGAATTCAGTACAATAGTAAGCCTTTTTGCAACTATGGAAAACAGACTTGTTGATTTCTGGTATTGAATTTTATTCAAATGAGAGTAGAATGGGACTCTGATAATGATGGTATTCATCACTTATCCGAACATAGAAATCGAAGAAGGCGAAAACACGTCTTAAGCTATAGGTAACCTATATAATTAAAGGTCAAAAGTGTTTCTCCAGACCAATGAAGAAGCTCTTGAGTGGGTTTGTTTTGGCTCTTATTTTAAGAACTTCTATGCCAGAATTCCAAAACCGTCATTTAGAACCGCAATATAACAAGTCTTCTTTTATAGTTATTAGCGACATTGTATTAAGAAAACTCGTAGAATCAATCAATGTATAATGTAAAACGTATTTGAATATTAGCTGCGTGGAAATGCAAACCTTTAAGTTTTTATATGCATACTGAACAGGATTTTCAAACTGATTAATGTGGAAGACTTCGTGAATGACATCGAATGTCAAGTCATACATAATGTAGCCATAAGATACGTTCAAAATTAGGAACGCCACTGAAGTAGGTACCGATTAGAAAAGTATTTGAGTTTTTCATCTTATGAGAATTCAAAAGAAACTTTAAGTGTAGTTTGAAGCTAGAAAAAAAAAAATATTGATGGTGAAATGCGCCTATAAGTTTTTGTTTTTTTTTAATTAAAAACTAGGTTTTCGTGAAAAATAAATTACAATAAACATACTTTTTACAAGCAGTTTTATAGAAGTGTCCCATGAAGTTGTGTTTAGTGCGTGATGGGACAAAATAGGAATACTTGTGACGAAAAAGGCTATCTCTGTGCTATCCGTTTTTTTTTTTTTTGATCTTGCGAAAATTTTAAGTTCACCTTTTATTCCAGCAGATTATCAACTCAGACCAAAGAATAGTTGAATATATACATATGTCAAATGATTTTTTGATTTTTAATAGGTCTTTGGAGCGATTTGTGTATACGAGTTATTTGTACCTTTTTGCCGATTATTCTGAGACCGATAGAGTTTTTATCTTTTGCAGTGATTGACCGAAGTATCACTTCCAGTCCCCTGGGAACATTAGGAGAGAAGCAAACAATATTTCAGCCATGGTCAAAATAAATAAGCCTATCAAACGCTGGATACCTTTCCTCTCTGTGTTGCACCTACCGTGGCACGATATCATTTATTAGATTGAGAATTGGTGAAAAACATCCATACCTGTCCAAGTTCAACTCCCGATATTTTTTTTTTAGATATATGATCTCTAAAACCTATTTCAGAATACCTTTTTTTTTCTTCAAGATTTAATCTGCTAAGAATACATCTACCACATTCGATTTATATAAAAGCGCCCCAGACAACTCAATAAGCTTAGATAGAACCCATCTAGTGTACCTATACATTTGTGTTCGTTTCTTGAAACCGCAGCTATATTTTTAAGTAAGTTAAGTACATATGTCGATTAAATTCAATTTGCGACTGGCTTTAGTACAGTTGATGTGTGTTATGTATAACTCAAACGTGTAGACGTGCTTTGATCTTGCTCTTGACATTTTAAGTAATTTTAACCGTCATTTAATTAATTCATTAAGTTGTGAGTTGTTGCCTTGCTCTATTTAATTCGGTGCATCGTTCAATGTATTAATGTGCGTGGAATTCGCAAAAACAAAGCCATTGAAACAAAATTCTTGAAATTAAAATTAATTCCCATAGACTTTTTCGTTTTGTTGTTGTGCACCAAATGTCTACCGCTGCTTTTGGTAACACTTCTACCTTCAATACAATCAACGCCAACAAAATCAATACCAACAGTATCAACACTCACAAGAACACCAACACCACTAACATCGCCAACACCGTCAACACCACCAAGTTCACTAACATCACCAACACCGCCAACTCTATCATCGCCACACACAACACCACCAGCGACACCACTATCACCATTGACAAAATCAATACCAACACTAAACCATCCTCAAATACCAACAACACTCCCATCAGTTCCACCAAAAACAATAATAACACCTGCCCGATTAAAACCCGAAAAACCCCCAACGTTGCCCCCAAGGCCCATATCACTAGCAGCAGCAGCAAGGCCTTGATAAGCGATCACACCCGCTCAAAAGTTAATTTGCATCAAGATAAAATTGCAACCAGCGTGGTTACTCCAAATAGAAGTAATATGTCATCATCAAACACCCCCACTGCCACCACTAAACCACACACAAAAATCCAAAAGCGAATGCCCGACGACCTGCGTGAATTTGAATCAAGCCTCTTTTCGAAATTTAAGAGTTTGCTGGCTATACTCGAACAAAAAATGAAAGATGAAATTAAAAATACTATTGACACTTTAAGTAACCGAGTGCAGCAATGTGAAACCGAAATCAGCGAGTTAAAAACTGAAAATCAAAAAATTAATGACCAACTTGAAGATTTCAAACGACAACAGCGGCTGAGTGATGTAGTTGTTCGTGGATTGCCGGGCAAATTAAATATGAGTCCCATTGATCTTGCAAAAAAAATTGCAGATAAGCTCCAACATCACATTACTCCGCATTTCGATGCTTTTTGCCTGCGCTCTCTTAGAAATGTTAATGAAACAACGTTGCTCATTAGGCTGTCTTCTCAAGCAGAAAAGAAAGCTTTTCTATCTGCCTTTTTTGCAAACAATGGGCTGACAATCTCCCAGCTGTTTAATACACATGATGTATCCAACTCCAACACCACTGGCACAAACACTAACTCTCGTGACCGCCGCATTTACATCAATGAGAGCTTGACACCAACAAACAGTTCTCTCATGAGACATGCTCTTCAATTAAGAAGGGAGGGAATCTTGTTTTCGGTTCGATCGAAAAATGGGTTTATCTTTGTAAAAAAAAGTAAAGATGACACCGAGATGATAGTCCAAGCAAGTTCGCTCTCATCTTTAGCAGACCCACAACTGCAACCTTCTTTGCAACACAAACCTCAACTGCAACTTTTAATGTCATCAGGAGCGGATCATCAATTAAATTAATTTAGTAATTATTTTTTTCTTTTTTTTTTTTATATTTTTTCTATGCATATATTTTTCTTTCTTTTTTACATTAATTAATTCTCTTTTATTATTCAATATTTATTTTTCTTACTACTACTACTTCTACCTTTTCTATTCTATCTAATCTATATTTTTCTTCATTTTTTGTGTTAATATTGTTGTTGTTTGTTGAAATTTAAACATAGTTCACAGTGTTATTTGCTTGTTTTATACTTTGAATAATGGTAACTGCGTCTAGGTCAGGTTTTGCTGATGAAATTGCAGTGCGGTCAGTCATTAAAATACTGTCCAATGCACAAGAAGGGTTAAAAATTTGTTACCTAAACGCTCGTAGTCTAAATTTAAGCAAATTGGACTACATAAGTTATATTTTTAAGGATTCAGGGGTTGACATTATTTGCATATGTGAGACTTGGTTGTGTTCTGAAAGTTCTACAAATCATTTATACGATATTCCTGGGTTCAAGCTCATTCGCAATGATAGGGTCACTGATACGACTGGTGGAGGAGTGGCAGTGTATTGCAACACATCATTCACTCACAAAATATTAAGGCAATCTGAAGGGAGTGTAGTGGAGTATCTTCTGTTAGAAGTTACTGATGGGATTACGAAATGCCTTGTTGGTATTTCCTACAACCCAAACCGCTGCAACTCCCCTGAAATATTTTTTTCTGCATTGCACGAGTTCACTGCGCTTTATGAGCACATTATAATCTGTGGAGATTTCAATGCTGACCTTTTAAAATTTGATAGTAAAGCTCTCCAATTAGTCGATTTTGCTGCAGCCGCGGGGCTATCGATTGTTAATTCATATGCTACTCATTTTTCTCCAAATGCTCCTCCTAGTCTTCTCGATGTCGTATTGGTATCTAATCGGTCGTATGTAATGCTTCAAGACCAGTTGTCCCTGGCGGGAATATCTGACCACGACTTATTGTTTTGTACATACGGAATTGATATGTCTCGCTCACCTACTCCTTCATCATTTGAATTCAGAGACTATGCCTCAATTGATTACAGTGCCCTACAATTTGATGCTAGTTTTCTTCCGTGGCGTGATTGCTATCAAGTTTCAAGCGTAGATGAAAAAGTGAATCGTTTTCAAACTCTAATATTGGAACTGTTTGATAGACATGTTCCTCTTAAGACAGTTGCAATACGAAATAAGAATTGCCCCTGGTTTACTAGCGATGTGAGAAACTCCATGAAAGCTCGAAATAAGCTCTACGCAAATTGGAAAAAAAGACCATTGAGCCAAAACTGGGAAAGTTTTTGTCGTGCTCGTAATCAGTGTACCTTCATAACACGCAGGGCGAAACAAAGATATTTTGCCTCAAAACTCAGCATTGACTTGCCCTCAAAAAAACTATGGAGCAACCTACGTTCAATCGGTGTTGGGAAAAAGATAGCTGTACATAACGTCCCTGATGTAAACGATCTTAATAATGCTTTTTTAAATAACACTAACAACAATACAAGCTTTATTGCTGAAGATCGATTGATACACGATGCCGATTTTGACTTTGATGTTGCCACGGAGGTAGATATTATCAATGTTATTCGTTCCTTAAAATCGAATGCTATAGGTGAAGATGGTGTTCCTCTTCGATTTATCAAGATGATTCTACCGTTCACCATAAGCTGTATCACACACATTGTTAACTTTTGTATTACGACTTCAAATTTTCCTGACAGCTGGAAACTGGCTAAGATCATTCCTGTTCCTAAGAAACCACAGCCATCTCTATCAACAGATTACCGTCCCATCAGTATCCTCCCATGTCTGTCAAAGGTCTTGGAAAAGTTTCTTGCTAATCAAATGTCAAGTTTTTTAGATCAACAAAATTTGCTATCTCCAATCCAGTCTGGGTTTCGAGCACGTCACAGTTGCTCCACCGCTATGATTAAAATTCTCGACGATATAAGGGTAAACTATGATATGGATCACCTAACTGTTCTCTGTCTGCTTGACTTCTCTAAGGCCTTTGATAGGGTGAATCATGAACTATTATGCCAGAAGCTGCGGTTATATTTTGGCTTTAGCCAAAGATCTGTCCGTCTACTTCGCAGTTACCTGTTAAATCGCCACCAAAGAGTTGTTCATAATGGAAGAACTTCCGATTTGAAATCCGTGTTAGCTGGGGTACCTCAGGGGTCAATTTTAGGACCGATTTTATTTTGTCTGTTCATAAATGATCTTCCTGGTGTTTGCTCTAATGTTTCTTTCCACCTTTATGCTGACGATGCCCAGATATACTTGTCCCGTCCAATAGGACTGATTGAAGATCTCATTGCTAGGATAAATGAGGATTTGTTGAATATTTATAACTGGTCAATTTCCAATGGACTGAGTCTTAATTCCGAAAAATCTCAACTGATTCTTATATCCAGGAAGCACTTTGATGAAAATGATCTTCCACCAGTTCTATTGAACGACAGACAAATAAAGTTTTATGACGTAGTAACGAACCTTGGTTTCAAGATAAATCGATCGCTCTCCGGGACTGACCATACAAACTACGTGATAAGCCGAATTTATGCAGGTTTGCGAAAGCTTTGGTTATCTTCCAACCTTACCCCAGTGAAAACAAAGCTTAGGCTTGTCAAAACCCTGTTTCTCCCAATCTTTGATTTTTCATCTACAGTGTACTGCAAACTTGACTCGCACTCTCAACATAAACTACTTGTTGCATTTAACGATACAATAAGGTATGTTTATGGACTGCGTAGACACGATCATATATCGCACTATCACAAATTAGTACTTGGTTGCACTTTTCAACAGTTTCTGAACGTCAGATGTTGTCAATTCATGCACAGACTTGTTAATAGTCAAACTCCAGAATATCTTTTCGAAAAAATTCAATTTGCCCAATCCACTAGAACACAAAATATTATAATACCCCGTTTTACCTACCTAAACTCTTCCCGACTTTTCTTCATTCACGCTACCAGGCTTTGGAACTCGCTTCCCACTTCCGTTAAGCAAATAATTGGAACAAGCAAATTCAAAGATTCTGCTTTAGAATATATGTAAAATTTTAACTCAATAACAACTATTTTGTCTTTTCCCTCTCTCTCTCTCTCTCTCTCTCTCTCTCTCTCTCCCTATCTCTCTCACTCTATCTTTTCTTTCGTTTACTAATTATTTCTTAATACAAATACTTTTATCTTCTTTTTAAACCCTTTTGATTTTCTTTTTTTTAATTTTGGTATTAATATTTTTATTTTATCACTGTTTGTTAGTATATTATTTTTTTTAGATTGTATAATTTTTCATTTGCTATCATTGCCATGTATAATGTACCAATAACTTGTACTATTAAAGACTACGTCTTATTTGTACTCACCTATACTATAAATAAATTGAAATTGAATTGAATTGAATTGATGTAGTTCTCAGTTGTTAACCAAGAGTTGTGGGTTCGTATCCCAGCCTATGCTGCAATTGTTCCATATTCAAATAGTTTCAACTGGATTCTCAATCCCAAATAACAACAAAAAGTAGGTACCTACTTACCTATCTTTATATTTCTTATGAAGTGCGATTTGCATTTAAAAGACCTTAGGTCTTACAAGCATACCTATAGTTAACATTATAACCATTCTAAATATTTAACCCTCAAACTCGAAATAAAAAAAAATTAAAAAAAATTATAACAGGTAGCGTCAGAACCTAGATGGAAGTAAGGTATTTGTTTTTGAGCTATTTAAAACAATTCACAATTAAAAGAAGTCTGGAAATGGTTTTTGCTTACAGATATAGTTTGTTTCTTTTCAAAATATGTGAAAGATTGCGTGTGTAAATTTCGTGAATTTTGTAACTTTATCTAATAAAAAATTAAAAAAAATATTAGCTTCTTTCGTATTATTTTTTGTGTCAAAAAATTAAAACTGTCAAAATTCCACAAATGAAAGAAAAATCTCTCTCACTTACCGAAAAATAGGCGAAAAATTTTTGTGTAAGTTCTTGAGAAACGTCAAATTCAAATTTGTTGACCGCTCTTCGCGGTAAGAGTATTATCTGCAACAACAATGTTTACGTCATTCACTTTTGACAGAATTCAAGTTTATACCAGATAAAATTTCACTATGTCATTGTATATGTAAACTATTGTATTACCACTTGAGGTGCGCCATCTATCGACGGAAAACTAAGCTCTAGAATACCATGGGAAGCAACAACAAGAATTTCCACCATTTTAAAAGTGGGTCCGACAATTCTGTCTGTCCGTATGTCTGTCTGTCTGTCTGTATAGTTATCTACAGCCAAAATGGCTGGACCGATTTGCTTCAAACTTGGTTTTGGAATTAATTCTGGCTCTTAAACAAACGGTACCTGCAATGCGATTTTTAATGAAAAATTCATTTTGATCAAAAACGGCTACTACGATTTTGGTAAAACTTTCTGAATGGTGTTATTTGTGTACACTTTATGTTTTGGTTGGAACAGTTTTTTTAGGAAAAGTATCTACACGGTTTTTTTAAATCAAATTTTCTCGTAACCACTTGATGGATTCCGGCGAAATTTTTAATAAAGGAGCCTTTTTATAAACGAAATAACATGAGTCCTTCAATTTTTCAAAAAATGTTTTTTTTTTTTTGGTTTTTTCGAAAACGGTTAACATTTTTTTTTAAATTTTATTTTCCTGAAAAAAATCCAAAGTGCTAGAAGTTTGCTTACTCAAAAAAAACTTATGTTTTCGAAAATAAAAAAAAAATCCGTTTTTTTGAAAAAAAAAATAAAAACTTTCGAAAATTTGGTTTATTTCATTTTTTCCTAAAAACGTTATAGCTAGTGATTAATAAAATTTTATATGATTTCTTAACTGTTTTTTTTCCGAAATTTCCAGCCCCAAGACCCCTTTCTATGATATTCATAAGACACTGACTTTTAGTCTCAAATATAATAGGTATTTTAATATAGTTATTCAAGTGGGCTTTTATTGGCGAGTTCCTGTAGAAGATATAATTGCTTGAAAATCTGCTGCAAGTGCAGCAAGGGATGTGCTTCCTGATGACTTGTGCTGGTTGGAAGGGGACCTCCTGCACAAACGAACTCCAACTTGCCGAACTCATTGAAGAAGCCGAAGAGGATGTGGACAATGACCTCGAGCCTCGAGATTTCGACGAGCATGATGGACGAATGAAATGAAAAACTAATTCTTCTCAGAAAAGGCTCCTACGATTTTGATAAAACTTTCTGAAAGGTGTTGTTTGTGTATAAACTTAATGTTTTTATTGGATTTTTCAGGAAAGGGGTAATAACGGTACCCCACGTAGGACCGGCTTTTCCAAATCCGATTTTCTCGTATAAGCCATTTCACGGATTTCGATGAAATTTTTAATTCTTAAATAAAAACAAGGTTTTTTTGACTTTAAAAATAAATGATAAAGCTACTCAAAAACGCCTATATAGGAAATGAAAAAGGTTGTTGACATGGTCAAAGATGGATGTTCCCTGCGAAAAAGTTTTTTTATTTTTCATGCATATGTTTATTCACTAAACTTTTTATGGTAAAATGCAGGGAATATATGTTGTAAGAAATCATCAAAAAACAATTTTGAAAGCTCAAAAGAGTTCGGAGAAATAACAGTTTGGAAATAAAATGGCTCAATGTTTCAGCCTTTCCCCTGCGTAATTTTTCAAAAAAAAAAAAACTCTCAAAAAAAATAATAAACAAGCGAGAGCAAATTCGTTCTACTCACTCGTGTATTTTATTTTATTTATATTTGCTATAAAATATAAAAACGAAATACATTAATTTATTTCAGGGTTATCTAACTTCTATCAGTTCATGATATGAATTAAATATATTTGCAAAATTGCCTGATCTAGGTATGTTTCTGCAAAATGTTTTATCAATCTTTTTGGTAGTCCTCTTCACTTAAGCAAAACAAACAAACTAATGCTTTGTCTTGTCCGCACCATTTGAAAATCACGTAGTTTTCCTTCTTAAAAACAAGTAAAAAAAAGCAAAATAAAATAATAATAAAATTAAAAAAAAACGGAACAAAACATTCTATCCTATTGCAAACATTATTCTAAATCTTCTATATCGTAACGTAATAACACAAAGTCCCAGCCACTTCGCCTACCGCCTTTCATAAACAAGAGTCGAATTGAGGAAAAACAACGACTTCTGGGCAAAGGAGGAAAGAGTATAAAGAACAATTTCCACCAAAATCTAGGTCAAGCTTTTTAACATTTCGAGTGTGTCCTATAATACATCTTTCTCTCTCTATCGCTCTTTCTCTCTCTCTTTCTCTCTCTCTCTTTCACTCAATATCCCTCTATACCTTTAACGTTATCGAAAAGTTGGTACCAGAACTGAAACAAGAAAATACCACCCGCCCGTTATGATTGTGCTGCCACCCAGTGTTCCCAGGCGAGGACGAAACGGTGCGGCTAGAGAGATCGCAATTTACACAATAGCTATATGTGGCGAAACAATCAATTACGTTTCGGTGTGCAACAGAAACGCGACTAGCAAAGGCAAAATGTCGTCCCTTTTGCTTTGCGAACATGCCAGGGATGGATACGCGTTTACCCGACAAATAATTGGAACAGTGAAAGGAGCAACATGAGTGCACCAGCTGATGCATTACAATGGACGGAGGGTGGATTATAAAAAAAATAAAACAGAAGGAATCTCGCAGTCTAGGTCTACCACTCACTCCCACAAACAGTGTATCTACTGGGTAAGCTCATTTTACTATCACCGTTTGTCCATGCGTCCGTCCATCTAACAGGTTTATGAATACGGAGCTTCTGCCACTTGCTCTTCCTCGACTTGGCTCCGTAAAATATAAAAAAAAATACCTCCTTTATGAAATAGTGAGATAGTCCGTGCATTCAATTTTGTTTTTAAGGTATTTGGAACGGGGTTGATGGTTTCTGCACTAAAGCATGTTGGAGGAGGTTAGAGGCTGTTATTCTAACATCCTTATTTGGCTAATGCGTCAAGAGGAATAGCAACAGCAGCTAACGCCAGGTTCAAAACCGTCTAAATGAGCAAGTGCTTGCAAAAAAGAAAAACTTGTGCAGATGGAACTAGCGCACACATCAGCAAAATACAGTCCTCGAGGAGCTTGATCAAGTGATGTGTTGTTGTTGCTTCTACTGGTTGCCAATGCCTTTTCCAAAGTGATTCGGTGTTTTGGTATGCGGTGTGTGGATAGTGGATATTATAGCATTCTGCATCAAGGTATCCATATTTATTGCGGTCTAGGGAAAATACATATTTTTCGAAATTCTTATATCATGCTTTAAGCGGGTTAACACTTTAGCAAATGTGTGTTCCGGGAATCAGTATGGACAGCTGGGGATAGCGAAGTGAATTCGCTGGCGGTTGCAGTTTGTCAATGGCTGCGAATGAGTAATTGCTGACTGTTGCCGCTGCCGTTGACTCTTCCCTGGCATTGTCATCAAATTGTTCGATGTCATGGCAATCGGCAGAGGAGCAGTGGAGTATATTCGTATGTGCCAGGAAATGTTCTCGTTTATTATTAAGTTTAACGAACAGGAAAATGCTGTAAAGGAACACAGAACTGTGCATTGAAAAGTAACACTTCCGCTTAAAAAGGATGAACCCATTTATTTCGAGGATTTTCAAATATTCCCTCCAAGAGAAACGTTTGAATTTGCGACCCGTCACCTTGTTCGAGAATCAAGCAATTTCATTTGCAGGAACAGTCTCCTTATAACCACCTCCCAAACAGAGATACTCACTTTAAAGCTATTTTTATAAAGCTATCACACAGAAGTGCCTTTGGATAGGCCATACTCTGAGGAAACCTAATGACAATATAGCGAAACAGTCCTTTGAATGGAATCCTCAGGGTAATAGACGCGTTGGAAGACCAAGAACAACTTGGAGGTCATCTGTTTTGAAGGCAGCTCGTTCTCAGGGTTTTTAATCGTGGACACAGCTAAGGCCAGTTGCGGTGAATCGGGACAGATGGAAGGATCTTGTTGCTGCCCTATGCTCCAGGAGGAGTTAAAGAGCTGCTTGTAGCCGGACAACATATATATCACACAGATAACTTGCAGTTCGGCCCGAAAAATGCTCCATAGTGACTTAACTCCTAAAGGTATTTCCACACTATCCCACAGTGTAGTACGACACTTCAAAAAAAAGTTAAAAGGAATGTGTGATGGTTTTACATTCAATCCTAAAAAAATATTTCAGATCTAAGCACATCATGTCAAATCGTATGATATCTGCGCTGTCATATTTTGTTTCCACGCTATTATACACCCGTTACATCACACATTTTTGACATGTCGTAATACACTGTGGGATAGTGTGGAAGAGTGTTGGCAAGTAAGTTACATGAAGTAAGTTACTCGTTTAGTTATGCGTAACTAATATGAATTAGTTACGCCCAATATTTGGCGTAACTAATGTAACTAATGTAACTAAATGTGACTAACTGTAACTAAATAAAACTAACACTAACTTAATAATAAAAAATAAAAAAATCACATTTCATCCTGAATCCCAATCGACTATTGACGAAATTGTTTTATTAGCAAGGGCAACGGCAACCCGGCAAGGAATACATATTGAAATTACTATGTTCCTGATGACTGCTGGAACACAATGGAGCCGGAGCCGGATCCGCAATCGCATCCGTATCGCATGTCAAAATATTGAATACACACGAATTCAATGTTGTGAACACAACGAGACGGATTCGCAAACACAGCCGTAAACGGCGACGGACGAGTTGGCCAACTTTTAATAAAAACGTGCGTATTTTTGACATTCCATAAAAAAAGAGCAACGTGTTAATAAAATCCTTTTAGAAAATAGGTCAGGTAATTACAAATGTATAGAAAAGAATATACATGATGCGATATAGGTGTTATCATCTTTTATATGCATATAGCTATATGTATGTTTCTCAGTGGAAATTGTAAAAAAACGTGAAGTACGTACGACTCAATTGTGGGCACTTCTAATTAGGTACGTACGGCATGCGATACGGTTGCGGCTGCGGTTCCGGCTGCGTTTTTCTATTGTGTTCCAGCAGTGAAAAGGAAATTTAATAAAATATTATATTCTTGGAGCATACAATAGAATTTTACTTACATTTAAAGTTTTCCCTTCTTTCTTGAGATTCCTGGACATTTCTTTGTTTATTGTGATTTATTTTTGTATGGTAAATTCAGATTTGATCTCAGATTTGGTCTCAAATCTCAGATTTGGCTCGCCCACAGGAAATCAAACGACCGACGGAAATATCAATCATCCAGCTTTGCCATAACACAGTGTAGTCAATCGTCATTCGATCGGGTTTGTGGACGGAACTTGTAAATTTCAATTTAACATAAAATGTGAGTTTTTGTATATGAAAAATTTTATTAGTTATAGTTAGTTACATTTAGTTACAATTAGTTACATTTAGTTACATTAGTTACATTAGTTACATAAGTTACATTAGTTACGTGTAACTAATTAAAATTTCAAAGTTACGCGTAACTATCCAACGCTGTAGTGGAACTACCTTAAGCCAGGCAAGCATCCAATATGTCCCCCGAACCCTTCATATTTGGTGCATGTTCGTTTGGAGCAATTTGTAGACTTTCTTTTAAAATACCCTGTCTGTATATGCATTCGAGATATTATTATTTTATAGATACTCTTGTACGAATAGACTCATGATTTGCCAAAGTCCCTTGGTATGCGTCTTTAGTATATAGATTCGATTAAATTGTATACGAGGTCGAGAATCATATAGTTGGACACATCGGCATTCGGAGCATAAAACGTTTGAAAGGCAACTTTTTTTGAACAGGTTTTGGCTCCCAGTAAAAACAAATTTTGCTTTTTTTCAAATATTCACATCATAATGGATGATGAAGGTGCCTTCACGGCACCGAAAGAAATTATTAAATTATGAACATTTTGGAATGGTTTTCTTAAGCTTATGTCTAGCAGGAGAAGATTTATAAAAGATTTGAATTAGCTTAGCTGAAGAAGAATGCAAAATACAAACAAATGCATAAGAAAAGTATTTAACGGTAATTGGCATTAAAAAATAATTAAAATTGTTAAAAGGAGTCCTGAATTTTTGACAGGACTGCGTTTTCGGTAATTTTTAAATAGTGAGGTCTTCTAGTTCAGGCTCTAAAAAGGAGTCAAACGCAAAGGAGACAAAAAGGCAACTCTGCTCTACAAATCTAAAGCGAAAGAGCAAGCGTGTCGGTACGTTTGTATGCTAGTATGTTTGTCGAAACGTTTGAATAAGGTTTCAAAATAAGCCCAAAACTGGTGTTGTAAGAAGTTTTTCATTTCATTCTCTCGTAGGTTACTTCTCTGAAGTTTCACTTCGACCGAATGTGAACTAGACACACACATTTCTTTTATTTTTCTAAACATTCAAATCACAAGAGACTGTTATTATACACTTTACTTTAAAAAAAACTGCCTACTTAAATTTAAATTTAAAACTTTGACTATTTTACTTTTATAATTTTAAGACTTGCTTCACAAATCAAATAAGACTTAAAATAATACTTTAATTAATGAGTATAAAAGTTTATCACGGGAGTTTGTTTTATCGATGTCTTCTTGTTGGTTCATCGTTATAATTTTCGGGAAATATGTTATAACAACAGCTCATTCCGAAGTTATTTCATCTTTCTTGTATGATATTCTATACTGACTTTGAAAAAATTTAATACCATAAGAATTCTTTTGAATGGCTCAAATAATCTTTTTTTTAGAATTAACAGCTTGGTACATACCTGGTATATATGAAAACCAATAAAAAATTCTATACCAAGCAAATAATAAATGGAAATCACCAAATTATTTCTATTATATTTCAAAATATGAAAATAACGTGGCCATATTAATTTTGATCAATCTGTTTGAAAACTTTTAATCACACATGTATTTCAATCGTTGTTGCGTTGCAATTTAAGAGTGGGTCAACTTTATTTATAAATGGAACATGCATACTTGTAGCTCTACTCCGTCACTGGGTCTACTATACCTAAATAAAATGCACGACTGGGTCGCACGAACTTGCTCTTATGATAAGCAATTGCTTAGTGGCTGCATATATGGCTATTAAAAATTTTTTAATAATTTCAAAAATTCTTTGATTTTTACTTGCGATTATAGGTACTATAAGGCAAGTTATGCATTCGTCGAAAAAAAAAGTTTTGAGATAACAATCAAACATGACATTACGATGATAGCGAAGACGAAAAATGATGGTCTAAAAATTCTGTCCGTCTGTATGTCTGTCTGTCTGTCTGTCTGTATGTAGACCTACAGCCCAAACGGGTGGGCCGAATTGCTTCAAACTTGGTATATAGACTTTTTTAGGTATTGTACAGAAAGGAAATTGAAATTTTTTTTTTAGCTCAAAAAATAACGGTACCTGCCATACAACCGTTACGTTAAAGCTTATTTTTCTCAAAAACGGCTCTAACGATTTTTAATTAAAAAAATCAGTGTTGCTTTTTAGGTACGACCAATCATATGGTTGAAAAAAAAGTTTTAAAAAATGGCTAAGAACGGTACTTTCCATAGGACCGTTTTTTTTGCTTTCGACTATCGATTCAACCGATTCTTTCGAAATTTCACACACATATAGCTGTAGGTAGCTCAATTTGTATTGCATACCAATATTTTTGAAAAATATTTTTTTGTATTTTTAAAAGCATTTTTTTAAAAAAAATTTAAAAAATTAATATTTTGAAAACTGCTTATTAAATTTTTTTTTAAAAATTTTAAATAAATGTATTTGCTGAATACCTATGAACTAGCCTTTTTGAATTTTTTTTGAAAATTTTTTTCAAAAAGTTTTGCAAAAAAAACTTTTTTTCTCAAAAACCGCTCCACAGATTTTTCTAAATTTATTCTCATAAATTCAAATTTATCCAAGAAATAAAATGGCGTACTTTTTTTTCAGCTCAAATTAGTTTAAGTATTTATTTAAGAATTTTGAAAATTTTATTTTTATCAAAATCTCAAGCCCATAAACCACTGTCACTCATTAGAGCAAGTTCGTGCGACCCAGTCGTGCATTTTATTTAAATTAGTTTAAGAGTTTTCTCGGAAAAAATAAGCATGCAATAAAATTTCAAAGCTATACGTTAATCTAGGAAAAAAAAAATATTGAAAATCGTTCGACCAGTTTTTTTTTTAAAAAGGTTATTTTTGAAAAACTTTTCCAAAAAATATTTTGAAATTTTTTTGAGTATGTAAATATATGGCAATCTGTGGTTTACATTTGAAAAAATAATTTTTAAAAAAATCAATATACCCGTTTTCAACATATTTCGAAAATAAAATTTTTTTTTTGAAAAAAATATAAAAAATCACAAAAAAAAAAGTTTTCGAAAATGTTGAAATGCCATATTATTAATATTATGAATGGCTTCCTGTGACCAAAATTTTATTGAAATCGGTTGTATAATTTGCGAGAAAATTTGATTTGAAAATACTGGTTCTATGAGAGGTACCGTTATTAGACACATTTTGAAAAATCTTTTCTAACCAAAAGATAGATTGTCTTGCAGAAATAGCATTCTGAAAGTTTAATCAAAATCGTTTGAGCCGTTTTGGAGAAAATCAATTTTTTTCTTCACGATTGTATGGCAGGTGCCGTTATTTTTGGGCCTAGAGCAAAAATAAAAAAAATTGTTCCGAGGGATGGCCAAATAACTCCTATATACCAAATTTGAAGCAAATCGGCTCATCCGTTCAGGCTCTAGAGGCGCGAACAGACATACAGACAGACAGACGGACGGAATTTCCAGACCCACTTTTTTCGACTTCCCCATCATCGTAATGTCATGTGTGATTGTTATCTCTTTTTTTGCACGAATCCATAACTTGCCTTATAGTACCTATAATCGCAAGTAAAAAAAAGTTTGCTATTGGCTTAACATAGAAGACATAGCAGAAAGACCATTATAGAGCCAAGCAAGCAATGTATATCATGTTTTGAACCGTTTATATATTTGTTATACCAACTTGAGGGAGAAAATTTAATAATTTCCTCAAATATTTGCCAATTTCTTGATGGCTCTAAGCTAACTAGACATCATCGTCCTAAGAGTTGTGTATGATAAGTGTGTGCTGGGCCTGTTAAAGGATAAATGCAAGATCTTCTTTAGAAAATTAAGATGGCTGGTATATTATATGTATGTTCTTTTTGAAAGAAAAAGCAGTTCTGTTTTCTTATGCATTTTTGTATTCAGAAGGTTTTCCGTTATAAACAACTCGATAATCCTGGGTGTATGTATTTACATGCACATACGTGTGATTATGACTGATTGCATCTGCTTTGACACACAAAATAAGAAAATGGTTAAAAAAATAAAGTGCCCTAAAGTAATAATAAAGTCAAGGGTATTTGCTCTTTTGACTGATTCTCTAGCCGAACCTGGATTTTCACAACCATTTGATACAAAAGGACGCTCCTTAATTTCAGAACTAGAAAGATGTACAAAGCCATATGAATGGGTACTTCATCAAAACAAAATAGCCGCCACTATAAGAGTTCAATAAGTCTTGTATGTCTAATTAGCTGGGCCGATTTGATTGAAACATAATCCTAAAGGCTGAACTATTATAGTCGGAACGGCGCGGACGGGCCCGTCCGTAATTGTGGGAGACCAAGAAATTCGCATCTCACGTCCAAAATAGCGGATGGCTCCGTTTCGTCAAATTTCGATCAGTTTAGTTTACGGACGTAAACTGCGCTCGCTATCGAACTTCACGGACGAAAATTTGCCTCTGAATGTGAATGGATATGAGAATGAGAGGTATGCTGACTTTGTGTCTGACTTCACAGCAGTGAGAATATGAAAATTTTTTTTTAATTATGTCCTCTCTGCTTCACAGTCATCATATTGTTCAGAGGAACATTCATGTTTTGCTTCCGCGGCTATTATTATTATTTTTTTTTTTTTATAATGCACTCGCACTCAAGGGGATATGAATACCCTTATAATGATTTAACATGTGCGAGCAAGGAGAGAAGGAATAGAAAGATAGGAAAGAAAGGTGGTACAGTGGTTTGAGATTTTAGGTGATAATTATCTCATTACGGGTTGCGTGTTCATTTCACAGGTTGGACGGCAACGTTTCGTTTGGTTTTGACACTAGCTTCGGTTTGTTTCTGGCTATTATAGATCAGCCTTAAGGCCCAACCATAATACGCGAAAGAAAAAGGAAGCAAGAGTGTTAATCCCAAACGAAAAGTTATCTTCCGATTTGTAAAGTACCTACATCAGTTGCCCATAATAAAATTTAAAAAAAAAGAAGAAAGAAAGACGAAGCATACCCTTTAGAAAAAAAAAGGAAAGTCAGATTTTCGTACGTAATGTACTACTCACAGCGTACATTACCTACTGAAACGCAAGTGAACGAAACTTGCCGAAACTTATCAAAAAGTCATTTCGGCTTGGGTTACAAATCACATGTATTTCTACTGTTTCGTATAAGGCAACGTGCTTTGCCATTCTTCAATTATGGTTAGCCCTTTAAGCGTTTTGTTTGGTAAACCGCAAAAACTACTATTTTCAAGCCAGTTTCAATAAAATGCAATGGGAATGACATTTCAGAATCAGACTTTCCCAAATCTCAGCTTTCTCGCTTTGAGAATGATTAAAAAGAATCAATGCCGGCGCAAAATGCACAATAATCCCTTTTCTGAAATGGCACCGGGCCTCAGTAGAATAGGAGTTAATTTACTCTCACAAAGAACTAGCTTAAAGATTCAAACATTAAAACATACAAAATACACTAAGGCTTTCTTAAATCTCATATTTAAGAGTCTGTAATTAGATCGAGCATCTAACGTGTAGCGGAGGTCTTAGTAAATATTGAAGATGGACCAGTCAATCTTACGGCTAAAATCATAAAATATGTTCTTAATACAAAAGACTGACAACTGTTAATGAGAAAAACACACAGGCTAGACCTACAAAGTCAGACAACGAGATGCGAGACCGAGACTATTCAAAACCAACACACAGGAAAAAAACAAGGTAAAATCAATTAAAATGATAATGATTCAACATGTTTTACCAATGTTTTTGCTTCATAGAGCATTCGTGTCATTTTGAAATGATTTCTTCTTCATAAAAACCAAGGCTTGGTCATGTTAAAACACCGCGATTATCATGTTGATTCACGATTAACATCATGATAAATAATAATTATCGTCATTTAGAATCATGATGATCATAGTGTTGAATCAGCATGGATTTCATTTTAAATAACCACGATCAACATGTTGTATTACCATGATGATCATATTAAATCTTAATTATCATCATATTGAATCAACTTGACAATCATATTAAATTACAATGATCATCGTGTTGAAACACCATGATAATCATATTAAATTACAATAATCATCATATAGAATCATGATGATCATCGCTTTGAATCAACATGGTCATCATATTAAATCTTCGTTATCATCATATTGAATCACCATGATAATCATATTAAATTAGCATGATCATCATGCAAAATCATGATGATAACCATATTAAATTACAATGATCATCATATAGAATCATGATGATCATCGCTTTGAATCACCATGGTCATCATATTAAATCTTCATTATCATCATATTGAATCACCGTGATAATTATATTAAATTACAATGATCATCATGCAGAATATATGATAATATGATTAATCCTGCAAAATGAAATTGCATTCGAATTCAAATTACAAGATGAATCAGCATGATCATCATATTGAAATAAGATTAAAATCCTGTTGAAACAAATATATGTTTTGTAAATTAAATAACTCAAGTCCTATTGAAACATACCTACACTTTTATTGAACCAAAACCTATAAGAAAACTTATTCCATAAAAAAATAACATGTTTATAGAAATCATTTAAAAGTTTAATAATTTATTGAAATAATATTCAATTAAATAAAACATTACAATTATTTGGAGACGAATAAATACGTAGTAATTTGTTTTTTTTTGCTATTCTTGAATAAAGAACCACGGACCTCTATAACATTTTGGATATTCCAGTGATAAAAAATAATTATATCAATTTAAAACAAACATCAAGGCTAGTTAAAAAATTGTTAAATTTTAAAAGAGTCTTAACAAAATAAACGTATAACACTTTTAATTCATAAAGAATCAAAAATACAACAATTAAAAATAGTTGGATATTCAAACCTTGGGTGAAGTATTTATTTCCCAGCTGATTTATGGTTCGTTCATAATCGTTGATTGTTGTTAGATGAACGATGAAACTCTCATTGGCATCGGGAACTCTGATTTTTTCGTTAGCTTGTTTGCCTTGTCAGTAAAGTCCAGTGAATCTAAATAGATATGTGTGATTAGACTTTGTGTAAAGTTGAAATATTAGAATAGCTTACCTACTTGCTTATTTTAGAGAGCTCCGAGCTCAAGTCTTTTGGCATCGATGTTAGTGTTGATGTTGTAGAAACTTTACTGGATTCGCTACCTAACCAAGAAACTATATCTTGCTGGCAATTGATTGGGGAAAAGTATCGTCACCATCTCGGAACCTTTAAACAAAACAAAAATAATCTGTTAATAACCACTAAAGTTAACTAAAAAACGCAAACATACTTCAGCTCTTTTCCATAAAAAAAGCATCTCCCAAAAACGCTCCCGCAAGCCAATCGGTTTTATTGCTTTACTGGATTCGCTACCTAACCAAGAAACTATATCTTGCTGGCAATTGATTGGGACAAAGTATCGTCACCATCTCGGAACCTTTAAACAAAACAAAAATAATCTGTTAATAACCACTAAAGTTAACTAAAAAACGCAAACATACTTCAGCTCTTTTCCATAAAAAAAAGCATCTCCCAAAAACGCTCCCGCAAGCCAATCGGTTTTATTGCTTCTTGTATATCCTCCTTCGACAGAAATCTTAAGCTTTCATAACCTATTTCAGCTCCTAAAAAAGAAATAAGATAAATTGTTATTTTTGCGGTGGAATAGTGTGTTTAAAATGACTGTTGCCTGTCATCTTTTGAACGATCAATTTTGATGATTGTATAGTGTCACGCAAAAGTAATTTCATAGCTTTTTAAAGGATTCAAAACTGTTCCAATCAACCCGACACAACAAGTAGTTAAACAATAACAGCACGGTATGTCTACCAATTCGATTTTTGTGTGTAAAAATTCTTGAAATTGTTAGACACAATGCGCTGTAATTTCTAAACTACTTGTCCTGTAGGGATAATTGGATGGTTTTGAATGCGTAAAAAAGCCCACTAAGCGTTCTTCAAAACTATTTCAACCTTACAGAAAAATATATGAAGTTTTTGTTTAAAATATTTTTATTAAAATTATCAAAAATATCTAATTAAAATATATGTGCAATTTTTAAAACTCACCAATTAGGTATTTTTTTCTTTATTAATGTTGTTTTTTTTTTTTGTAAAAATGCATACAATTTTCCGCTTCGCTATCCTGGATACTCAACACCCCTCGTCATCTGTCAGTCAATAGGTTGCACTTCACTAATGTTCACAATTTGCGCATAAAAATTAAAACTTTCATTTGAAGCCATATTTTTAAGAATATTTTTCACTTCCCGAAACTTAAAACGATATGGCACATGTCTCATGCACAGCGACTAAAAGGTAACTGATGGAAATTTCTGAAATATTTTTTGGCTTGGCTTGGAAGAAATAACGGGATCCTTCAATTTTTGTAGAAATCAACTACAAACAATGATATTCTTATACGATTTCGTCAAGAATCAAAGAGAATTCATTTTGATTCGTGTGGACTTCAAGTTGATTCAACGCGATTCAATATTGATACAAAAACCATGATACAGGGTGCACCTATCTTGGGCCGAGTGTATTATTATTTTTGTTTGTAATTGATAAGTTGTTTGTCGTCATCGTTTTTGTTTTGATTACAAAAATTAAAAAAATGAGTATTCTTTTTGGTTTCTGTTTGACGTTGTGTGTCGATGTATGTATTTGTAATAAAACGTACAAATAAGTGAGTGAAATATAGCTGTTTCATGCTACAACTATTAAGATAGCTCCTTCCCGTATTCATTTTTATTTCGTTCTGCGCAACTACGTCTTGGCGTAAATGTTTACAAAAACAGAATTTTGGTGCTGCTGAACCCAATTATGGAAAAATGTATCAGTTCAGTAAATCGAGAACCCTCAGCTACCGTCATAATTATGAATAAAGTCTTCTATAATCCCATCTACTTTGTTCACGTTCCTCAGTTTTTAATTGAGATTATATAGGTACTATAATGCAAATTATGCATATTCGTGCATATTAAGAAACTTGAGATAATAATCAAACATTATATTACGGTGATAGAGAAACATATTTGAATTAAGGGCCGATTTCTGTCAGTCTGTCGGTTGGGCCAAACTTCCTTAAGTTTGAAACATGAAAACTTTTTTTAATTTTTCTTTAGCTCAAAAATTATCAGTACCTTTCATAATAACTGTTATTCAAAAGTTGATTTTTCTCGAAAACGTCTCCAAAAATTTTTATGAAAAAATAACTGTATATTGTTATTATGTAAGTATTATATTTTGGCGAAAAAATATTTTCAGATGATGTACTGAAAATGGTATCTCCCAAAGGACCAGTTTTACTCAACAGATCAACCGATATATCAATCAAAATTGATATTCAAGAAAATTTAAGTAGCCAAAATAATTTCAAATTCAAGTGTTTTCGAAAACTATTTTTTTTTTTTAAATTTTATTTTTAATTATTTTTACCTAATTAATTAATTTAATTTAAATTATCCCACTGAAAAGTATTAAGTGTTTTTTTAAACAATGTTAATTTACCTAAATCGAAAAAAACTTTGGAGTTAGCTTAATGTTTTTCAAATTTTATTCAAAACTGTGACCGGAAATAAAAGCAAGTAAGAGCTTACCAATTGTGCAATTTATTTGAATTAAGGTTAGGAATTCGAATTGAGTAAAGTACAATTTATTTTTTGCTGCCAATATTTCAAACATCAAATATCATTTTCTCAATAACTCAACAAATTTGTTAAATTACTTTAATGATTTAAATGACGTTTAACAAACTGCTGTTTGAGTTAAGGCAAAGTTTATAACATTTCCAGAAAAGGGCGTTCATGAAACGTCCATGAATACCCTTAATATTTCTAATTGCCCATTTAATTAATCAAAGCTTCATTTTCGTTTTACCAATTTAAAGTTTATTGTTACTTCTTCGCTTTATCTAGCAAATGTCCCGCCACACATTCACAATACTCATAAATTATTAGTTTGCATGTGAACTAGCACTAGGAAAAAACAAGTTAATTTTTATTTGTAAGTATCACCCTGCAGTTTAATAGAAGTTAATTAGAGATTCCTTAAGGTCGCGACGTAAAATAACGGAGCTTATTGAAAATTTTGTAGAAATCAAAAGTATGTAGGATTATAATTAAACGATTTCATTTAAAAATAAAAATATTTCGTTTAGTTTAGTTTTTTTCTTTTTTCAATAACGGCACTTATTGAAAATTTTATGGAAATCAAAAGTATGTAGGATTATATCAAAATTATTTCATTTAAAAATAACAATGCTTCGTTTTGTTTTGTGTTTGTGCCGAATGTATATTCTCTATCAGCAAAATACCAAAATTTAATACAATTCAGTATTAAATGAAAGTTATTTCCGTGGCTAAGAATTTCCTGGAATCTAGCTATTTGACATTTCTTTTTTTCTTCATTTGAAGAAGTTTAATGCACCTGGACTCATCGTGTAATAGCAGACATACTTTTTTCCAAAAGTTATTTTTGGAATCACTCCTTTTTCATTGACTTTTTAAATTTTTGATTTTGTTGAGTGCAGCTGTCTTTCCAAAAGAAGAAGGAAGAAACAACCGAAAATAACCTGTTATTTTTACATGAAAAATGTTTGTTTCAATGTTATGTTCGTTTTACTTGGAATTAATATGAGAATCATTTTATTTCAACACTATTTCAATGTTGAAATTACTTCAATCGTGTTATTTCATCATGATCATAGTTGTGAAATTTTTTTAAATAAAACATTAATGATTTAAAAATATTTCCTGTGGGAAAAATACAATGTTGATTCAAAACGAAAGTAGTTGTTTAGATGTATAACCTGTTATTTTTACATGAAAAATGTTTGTTTCAATGTTATGTTCGTTTTACTTGGAATTAATATGAAAATCATTTTATTTCAACACTATTTTAATGTTGAAATTACTTCAATCGTGTTATTTCGTCATGATCATAGTTGTGAAATTTTTTAAATGAAACAATGATTATTTAAAAATATTTCCTGTGGGAAAAATATCATGTTGATTCAAAACGAAAGTAGTTGTTTAAATGTATAACCTGTTATTTTTACATGAAAAATGTTTGTTTCAATGTTATGTTCGTTTAACTTGGAATTAATATGAGAATCATTTTATTTCAACACTATTTTAATGTTGAAATTACTTCAATCGTGTTATTTCGTCATGATCATAGCTGTGAAATTTTTTTAAATGAAAAATTGATGATTTAAAAATATTTCCTTCGGGAAAATTTGCACGTTGATTTAAAATTGAGTTAACGTATCGCGTGAATACCTTGTTGTTTACATGTGTTTTTGCATTAAATATTTTTAAATTGAATTTTAAACATGAATCATTTTATTTCAACATTTTTCCAAGTTAAAACTATGTGCAAACGTTTTAATTTGAAATGAAAATCTAAATACTTGATTTTAATCTTAAATCAACAGGATTTAGACTCAAATTAATGTTTTGAAATATTAAAAAAGAACTAAAACATGTTAAATCGAAATGAAATCCAATGATTTAAAAATTCATGTTTTTTATTGAAATTAACAATTCGACACGTTGATTTTACATCGCAATATTTTTCTGTGTGAAGTGGAGGAATTATATTATGAGTTAAATTTTCGGCATACAGCATATCTTGCCCTTATAGTATACCTAAATACATTTCTTTATTACAAGAAGAAAATAAAACCAGCAGGTCCTTGTTGAGTTTCTAACAAAGTCAGAAAGGCTGATACCTATATAGACATAAATATAGTTAGTATAAATGTATAAATATATATATTTACAGACCATGCGGGAAATGAAAGAAGGTCTTTTAAGGTTTTAACGTTTTTATAAGAAAGAAACACGCACCGCATGTGGAATAACATGTATCGTAAGATATTACGAGATGATTATGATATCCTTTTACGACACATGATGAGGCCAGGGCATACAGATCAAACTTGCTGCCACGAAGGCTGTTCCTATAATACAGGCATGCTGCCGCAGGTTTTTACTTAGCGCTACACTCAACACTGCGACTACTTATATGAATTTAACATTTTTATAGATATTAGGTTGGAAACTCAACTCAATTTTGGATTTGTAAACGATCCGCCAATGCCATTACGCGTACCGTAGTCCCACCAAACCATTTGTAAAGTCATTGTGCTGTAAAAAATGCTGCTTATTAGATACCAATTTCCTCTCCGTATAAGTTGAATATGTCGCCAAGGCAATCGAGGCGTGAATTTTGTATAAAGTACCTACTCATTGCGGTTCTTTTAGTCCTTTTGGTGTATACACTATACTTAGTATACTTGGTGCGTATTTGGGGCGCGATTATATTATGCAAATTGAAAAGTGAATTTTTTTTCTGATTTGAGCCAAGACAGGGCAACAAGGTACGCAATATTATTTTTAGTTTATCAAAAAAAAAACGTTATTAATTTTGACTTAAAAGCTCTTATGAAAAACAAAGCTCATGATTTGACTATGGGAAAAGAAGACCAATAATTTATAGGGAATTAGGTACTCTGGGTTGGTCATTTTTCATTATTCTCCTATAAAGAATATAGATATGTAATACTATTTCGATGGACATTGTTTCATGGTCACAATCACAATAAATGATATCCATGTATAATGTATTACAGTTATGCATGATTGTTTAAACAAAAGGGTTGTTTAAAGAGCTTGGTTTGCGTAAACATGTATGATTATTTACATATTAATTCTACAAGAGTCAAAAAAATAATTTATGTGAGAAGCTATCATCGATATGAAAGGTGAGCCTTTTTTAAATTAAATATGAATGCGGATATACTACGTTCATGTCAGTTACATGGGGTCACACGAAAATGGTTTTTTTTTGTTTGTAATGTACTCAAAAACGAAATGTTTTAGAGAAAACATTTGTTCTAAAAACGTGTAGCTGAGGCAATCTTAAACACAAATAGTTGTGCGAATTTCGTCCATAGCATTTAGGCACTGTTACAAAGTTATCGCAATTTAAAGAATCATAAGTCCATATTGCATAACTAGCCCCATTTTGCACTTTCTTCCACACCACCTCAGATGTCAAGTGCCAGGTGCGATTTTTGTATGTCGTATCCCGAGTTCCCCAGTAGGCCTATTGTACTGTGAAAGAAACAACGCTATATTTAGATTAGCTAATGAATATTTGACTCGACTACTTGTTTTGTGGTCAAAAAATTATTTTTTATCATGCCAATGTCTTCTTGTGTGGATATGAGAATATATGAGTCTTTACACTGATAGACAGCCTGAATAATTTGAGGGAAACTTCGCAAAAGAAACATTTTCGGGATTTCCAATTCCCATTTGTAAAACAAGCCAGTTTATAATTTCTGTCCTAATTTTGGTACACTTAGAATCTTAATTGAACTAAGTCTTATCTATCTATCTATATATATATATTATGGACTGTAGAATCTTGAAAAGATGAACAGATATAAAAAGGCCCTGTTCATCTTTTCGAATTGTTCATCCTTCCAAGCATTGAGCTTTAGTTTAAGAAAAACATAACCTAGCTATACATACAAAAATTGAATCTATAAAATCAACTAATCAAAATAAATAAGAAAAACAGACTTAGTTAGACAATTTTTTTTAGAAAACTGCTCTATGGTAGATTGTCGCCCGGGAAAAGCGTTCATCATTCCGAATTGTTCATGTTTAAAAACCGTTCATGTTGATTCTACTGTATATATAAATATCACATGTCACGTTGTTTGGCCGCGATGAACTCCTAAAATATTAAACCAATTTTAATCAATTTTTGCGTCAAAATTCGGTTCAGCGGCTTGCAACAAATGCAGTTTTTGTGCATTTTGTGAAATTACTAACAAGTATTATGGTAGGTATAGTCTTCTGTGTAATATGATAAAAATTCGATAAGTAATTTTTGTTGAAAATGGAGTTTTACGAGCAAATTACAAATTAAAGTGTTTCATTTACATACTGGAAGAGGCAACGTCACGGGGTTTTTGCCTTTCCATCATGGGTTTTAATACACGGCAACTTATTGCCTGCACTTGTGCAAAGAGCATTGAAGTAGAGTGATGAAATTAACAGAAACAAGCATTATCATGTGTTTTGTTACAAGGCGCCGAGTACTTAAAAAACTTTTGTACTAGTTTCTTTGCAAGGACTAAACTCAAAAACCGCATCTCCAATTTAAAAATTCTTTTCATTTTGAAAGGATAATATAATTTGCTGTTTATAGTGTGAAATGGACTAAAATCAAAAATCTGGTATCCGATTTTCAAAATTCTTACTGTGATTGATAGTGATAGGTTACATATAGAGGTAGGTACTTCGTTACAAGCTGCTTATAGGGTGAAATGGTGTAAGAAATACAGTAGGTTAGCTATTAAAAAGTTTTTTTTTTTTTTAATGCAATCACAAGTCAGATGCTCATGCTACTGAGTTTACACTGTCCTTCCAAAAACGCCGAGTGTTTTTATTTGCGAATGCTGCTTGATGTAATCAAAAGACCAGCAATATCCGTATCATTAAAAACTGTCTGTAGTGAATTGTGTAATACATATAGAGAAGCGTTTTCGAAGCATTTTCGAAGCTTAGCTTCCTCGAAGATAATTAGCATTGGAATATAACACTAACAGAAGCCAGGCTTACGAGTTTACCAAACCAAGTACTCACTCTGCTTGCAATCAGAGAAAAATCTTGTTCTGGGGTTCTTCCGTTAATAAGCGTAAAACTACAAAAATGTTATATACTGTATTATAAAAACCCATTGAAAATAGCCTCAAACTAAATCTTAACACAAATGATGTTAAAACTAGAACTTCACTATGCGTATTCTACACCAATAACTAAAAATGAAGTTTTCTTGGAAGATCATACAAAGTTAAAAGAAAATTACTTCAGCCAGTTTTTTAGCAATTATACATAATACTTATAATTCTAAACATTTCGGGTTAAATGTTGAGAAATGTTTGTTCCAGAAAATTATAAGGCCATCTTAACGGAACCCCTAATGTTTTGAACATAAATCATACATATAAATATATAGAATATACAATACACATTACATTTATTTGCATTTTTAGCTAAAATGGAAGTTTTCCACAAAATACTGTTAGTACCTACCTACATAAATCATTTAAATTTTGAACTGAGTGGCCCTTTATACCGTTAAAAAGAAATCTATAAAAAAAATTAAAAAACCCAGTTTTGTCAAAAATCCTCTAAATTTGCGAATTACGAGTTTGAAATTTGTTCGAGTAAGTGAATATAATATGGCAATCTGTAGTTTGCACCTAAGAAAATAATGCCAACAAATTCAATGTACCCGTTTTCAAAATACAAAATTTTTTTTTGAAAATTATTAGAAACCAGAAAAATACATATAATAAATTTGAAGAATTTCGAAATGCGATATCAATGGGGTTATTAATGACTTCCTTTGTAGAACATTTTATTGAAATCAGATGAATAGCTTACGAAAAACCAGATTTGAAAATACCGTTTTTTGTTTGGCAGGCAAAAATCAAAAATACTTTCCGAGAAACGTATAAATAAATTCTTAATACCAAATTTGAAGCAAGTCACTCCTTCCGTTCAGGCTTCAGGGGTGCGACGTGCGAACAGATTGACATACTGACGGACGGAATTTGGAGATCCACTTTTTACTTGCGATTATAGGTACTATAAGGCAAGTAATGCATTCGTCAAAAAAAAAAGTTTTGAGATAACAATCAAACATGACATTACGATGATAGCATAGCGAATACCAAAAATGATGTTCTTAAAATTCTGTCCGTCTGTATGCCTGTCTGTCTGTCTGTATGTCCTACAGCCCAAACTGGTCGTCCGAATCACTTCAAACTTGGTATATAGAGTTTTTAAGATATAGTACAGAGGGAAAATTGAATTTTTTTTTAGCTCAAAAAATAACGGTACCTACCTTCCATATAACCATTAGGTTAAAGCTTATTTTTCTCGAAAACATATCTAATGATTTTGATTTAAAGAAATCAGTGTAGCTTTTTAAGTACGACCAATCATATGGCTGAAAAAAAAAATGTCTAAAAACTGTACTTTTCATAGGACCGTTTTTTTTTGCTTCGACTATCTTGAAAACGACTCAACCGATCCTTTCGAAATTTCACACACATATAGCTGTAGGTAGCTCAATTTGTATTGCATACCAATATTTTTGAAAAATATTTTTTTGTATTTTTAAAAGCATTTAAAAAAAAAAATTAAAAAATTAGTATTTTGAAAACTGCTTCTTAAATTTTTTTCTAAAAATTTTAAATAAATGTATTTGCTGAATACCTATAAATTTTTGAATTTTTTTTTTTAATTTTGTTCAAAAAGTTTTTCAAAAAAAACTTTTTTTCTCAAAAGCCGCTCCACAGATTTTTATAAATTTATATTCATAAATTCAGATTTATCCAAGAAATAAAATCTCGTACTTTTTTTCAGCTCAAATTAGTTAAAGTATTTATTTAAGAATTTAAAAAATTATTTTTATCAAAATCTTAAGCCCCAAGATCACTGTCCTGTCTCCTGTCACACAAGTCACAGAGCAAAATTATTAAGAAATATATCATGTCCGAATAATTATTTTGTTGACGTTGGCAACTTGCAGATTGGTGACAGTCGAAGTCACTTTTCTCAGATCTTTCAAGTTAATATCTAACGTCATATTAAAAGCTTTCATTGTAACTCATAACTGAAATTTGTGTGGCTATAATCATTTTGAGAAATCTTAGACAATGAACTCAGTAGTTATTTAACAAACTAAAGCTTATGGTCTTATTACTTGCGATTATAGGTACTATAAGGCAAGTTATGCATTCGTCGAAAAAAAAAGTTTTGAGATAACAATCAAACATGACATTACGATGATAGCGAAGACGAAAAAAGATGGTCTAAAAATTCTGTCCGTCTGTATGTCTGTCTGTCTGTCTGTCTGTCTGTCTGTCTGTCTGTCTGTCTGTCTGTCTGTCTGTATGTATAGAGACCTACAGCCCAAACGGGTGGGCCGAATTGCTTCAAACTTGGTATATAGACTTTTTTAAGTATTGTACAGAGGGGAAATTGAAATTTTTTTTTTTAGCTCAAAAAATAACGGTACCTGCCATACAACCGTTACGTTAAAGCTTATTTTTCTCAAAAACGGCTCTAACGATTTTTAATTAAAAAAATCAGTGTTGCTTTTTAGGTACGACCAATCATATGGCTGAAAAAAAAGTTTTAAAAAATGGCTAAGAACGGTACTTTCCATAGGACCGTTTTTTTTGCTTTCGACTATCTCGAAAACGACTCAACCGATTCTTTCGAAATTTCACACACATACAGTTGTAAGTAGCTCAATTTGTATTGCATACCAATATTTTTGAAAAATATTTTTTTGTATTTTTAAAAGCATTTAAAAAAAAAAATTAAAAAATTAATATTTTGAAAACTGCTAATTAAATTTTTTTTTTAAAATTTTAAATAAATGTATTTGCTGAATACCTATGAACTGGCGTTTTTGAATTTTTTTTGAAAATTTTTTTCAAAAAGTTTTTCAAAAAAAACTTTTTTTCTCAAAAACCGCTCCACAGATTTTTCTAAATTTATTCTCATAAATTCAAATTTATCCAAGAAATAAAATGGCGTACTTTTTTTTCAGCTCAAATTAGTTTAAGTATTTATTTAAGAATTTTGAAAATTTTATTTTTATCAAAATCTCAAGCCCATAAACCACTGTCACTCATTAGAGCAAGTTCGTGCGACCCAGTCGTGCATTTTTTTTTTTTTTTGTATTTCGGTTCAAGGTTCTCCATTGATTTTTCTTTTTTATATTTCCATGATACGTTAGTTCACCAGTGATTCTTCAACGACCGTTGAAAGATTTAAAGACTTTTAATGTTCTCAACTTTGGGCCGGAATGAAATTCCGTTCGAATAATAATTCGATTCATAAAGGCGCGTCCATACTATGCCGAATGATGCCGATCGGCCAAGCCGAATGAGTATGGACAGTGTTGCCGGAGAGAATTTTTTCAAAGTAGTACATCAACCAAAAAATAGTAGTATCTTAAAAGAAATAGTAGTACCGGCCTTTTAAAGCCTTGCAAAAAAATGAGCATCAAATTTTCTATCTAAATATTTTATTTTAACAAGTTTTTTTTTTTAAATAAGGAAAACAACATAAAATGTAAATTGCTTTAAAAAAAGTTCACAACTGGCTTGCACGAACTTTCTCTAATGTGTGCCAGTGGTCTTTGGGCTTGAGACTTTGAAAAAAAGTTAGCAGACAAAAAAATCATATGTAGGCATCTACTTTTATTATTTACTACCTAATTAAAACTTTTTTTTTTTTGAAAAATGGAGTAATCTGATTTCTTTTAGATACTGTTATGAGTTTTTTGGACAAAAAAAATACAAAACCGTTCGAAATGTTTTTCTAAGAAAAACAATTTTTTTTTACAACTTTTCGAAAACATATTCCAATTTTTTTAGTATGCCAATTTCTAGCAATTTGTAGTCAGGAAAATAAAACTTAAAAAAAACTACGCAAACAGTTTTTGAAAAAAACCAAAAATAAAAACTCAAAAAACTTTTATTGAAAAATTTAAGAATTATTTTTAATTCGTTTATAAGAGGGCTTCCACATTAAAAATTTCATAGAAATCCGTCAAGTGATTTACAAGAAAATGTGATTTGAAAAAACCAGTCCTATGGGAGGGCCCGTTTTAAGAATTTTCCTGGAAAATGTGTTCCAACCAAAACATAGAGCTTACAGAAAAATCATAATTCCGAAAGTTTTATCAAAATCGTAAAGCCTATTTTTGAAAAAATGCATTATATAATACCGTTAGCTTTAGAGCTAGAATACTTATTCCAAATATTCCTCTATAGGACGTTATCATAATACCTATACTGTGTACCAAGTTTGAAGCAAATGGGTAAAGCCGTTTATGCTGTAGGTGCCGATACACCCAGACAAGCAGACAGACAGAAGGAACTGTCGGACTCACTTTTTTTGACTTCTCTATCGTAATGTCATATTTGATTGTTGGATTTTTTTCACGAATCAACAATTTGCCTTATAGTACCCATAATAAAAAGTAAAATTAACATTTTTAACTTTGGAAAATAGCTACTTAAATAAACAATATGATCATGTAGCAGAGCAGGATAAAAAAAATAAAATGCACGACTGGGTCGCACGTACTTGCTCTGTGGGTGCAATAGTACGATGAAAACAAACTTTTCGACCAATGAGAAGAACTCATTTTTGAAAAATTTGGTAAAACCTAAAAAAGTTTGACTGAAACTGGAAAAACCGATATACGGGAGCTAACGTTAAGAAACCTTTTATATTTAAAATTAAGACGTTATCTTTTGGGTGTTATAAATGCGATACAAATGTCCACTAATGGCCAAATTAATAATACTGTTAAAAGCAATTTCCGCTATTATCATGTGTAGCCAAAAACTAAAAATGCAGTTTTCTTTGAAGTATTCTATGTATGTTACATACAAAATTTCATAATAATTGGGGAAGCCGTTTTTGAGTAAATTAGAAAAAACGAAAAAATTGGCCAAAATCTAGTGGCTCTTTGTATAGGAGCCACCATTTAAAAAAGAGAAACCAAAAAAAATCAATGCCATCTGGTAGGAAGCTGTAAGGAACTATACCAAACAATGTTTGAGTGAATTCGATGCAACCGTTGACAACTTATGGCCGTTTGAAAAAAAGCCGTTAAGAACAGATCTCCGTTATTTGCATTTTTAGACAAAAACTAAAAACGCAGTTCTCTTAAGAACACTAAAAGAATATAACACACAAAGTTTAATCAAAATCGTTAGAGCCGTTTTCGAGAAAATCCAAATTGAAAAAAACCGTTACTTGAAAGGTACAAGTTTGAGCCGGGCTAAGACGAAATAAAAAAAAACTCGACAACCGTTTTTTTTTTGAAACTGCTATATACCAAGTTTGAAGAAAATCCGTCAAGCCGTTTTGACTGTAGCATGACGTGAAAAAGCGCACAGACGCACATACGCACATCCGCACAGAAGACCGACGGACGGTATGGCGAAAACCACTTTTTTGGGCTTCTCTATCATCGTAATGTCATGTTTGATTAAAACCTCGATTTTTTTTTCTGCACGAAGCCAATACTTGCCCTATAGAGCAAGTAAAAATAAAAAAAAAGGGAAATCCTCTTCTTTTTTATGACAAGAAAATGTGAAATACAAATGGTGCCTAATAGCATAAAATGAGAAGAGGAAACAGTTTTTTTAAGGGTGACATTATAGATATATTTTGTTTTCTCTTTTCAAAATAGTAGTACGGATGCGAAAGGAGGAGTACGGGAGTACCGTGGTCTCGAAAGGAGGATAATCCTCCGATAGTAGTACTTTCGGCAACACTGAGTATGGAATCCCGATCGGCCTTTGGTTCATGCCGAAAGCCATCCCGAACCGAACCGAATTCGAACCGAATCAAATGGATCCGATGACAGGAACCCGAACCGAATTATAAAGTGTGGACGTGCCGAACCAACCCTGTCACATTTTTTTGACAGCTCGTGTGTGTTTTGTTTTGTTTTGCCATTCATATTTACCGTTTTCATTTGGTTTTTTGTCTGGTGCATTCAGTTATTTTATAGAAATTGGTAAATTGGTTAATTTGTTGCTTGGATAATAATTAGTAACTCTTATTTCATATATTTTATAATATAAAAACATTTGCAAAATTGAAATGGAGTGGACTGACGAGCAATCGCTAAGTTTTATCGACATGTATCAGGCCCGTCCGATATTATGGGATAGTTTTAATCAGGAATACAAAAATAGGAACCGGAGACATGATCTTCTTTGTGAAATTGCCGATTGCTTTGGAGTTGACAAGCAGCAAGTCGAACGCAAAATTAAAAATTTGCAAAGCCATTTCGTAAGGGAAAGAAAAAAGGAACTGTATAGCAAGAAGACTGGAAGTGGAGCTGACCAACCGTATGTAAGCAGATGGTTTGCCTATCACGCAATGATGTTCCTGGCAGATAGAAATAAACCACGGAATACATCCACAGTATGTTGAGGTAAATCAAAACAAAAAGAATTTTACTAAAGGCAGTCTGGAAATTAGTTTTTTATTTAAATTTTAATTTATGAATGAAGTTAGATAGATACATTACATATTTTAATAATAAAAAAAAAAGTGTACAACAATAAGTTCATACAATTTTATTTATTATGTTGATAACGTAATTCACCCTGTGGTGAACAAAAATACTCGCCGAATTCTTCTCTCACTTCTTGAGCTCCAACAGCACTTTTTCTTGGAACCCCTAGGAAATCACGAAGTTGAGAAGATGATAAATCTCTTCTCCACAGCCCAGGAACCACCTCCAATTCTTCTGGAGTCTCCCTGTCAAACATTCCGACAGGGTTGTAGACACACCTCGAAGAGCTTTTCCTCAAAAAATTGTGAAGGTGAATAGCACCCATAGTCACTTTTGTTGCTGTTTCTGGTTCCAATACCATTGCCGATCTGAATATGCGGAAACTTGTTGAAAGTGCTCCAAATGCATTTTCAGAAACCCTTCGAGCCCTGCTGAGCCTATACTTAAATATTCTTTTCGGTGATCCCTTCTTATGTAAGCCAGAAAATGGCTTCATAATATTTAAGGTTAGTGGAAAAGCCTCGTCCCCAACGATAACGAAAGGAATCGTTATGTTTCTTCCTGGCAAAGGCTGCGGGGGAGGAAAATGAAGCCTATTATTTTCAAGACCTTCCTTAAAATACGTGTTATTAAATACGCCACTGTCTGAAATCCTTCCTTGGCATCCAACATTCACGTAAACGAAATTATATTTTGCGTCTACCACAGCGAGCAAAACAATGCTGAAGAAAGACTTATAATTAAAAAATTCCGATCCGGATTTAATTGGAGCCTGCACAGCTATGTGTTTTCCGTCAATAGCACCAACACAATTCGGAAAGTTCCATTTTTCTTCAAACTGTCTTGCAACTACTTTCCATTCTTCTTCGTTTTGAGGCATCTGAAAATAAATACAAATCTCTTTTAAAATTCAAGAATACAAAAAGGTACAGAAAAAGACGGTGGCGAGGAGCTATCTAAAAATGAAGAAAATAAAGAAAAGGAAGATCAGGCTTTACAAAACTCATCAATCAACCAAGAAAATAATTTGGCAACAACCACTCAAAAGCACACAAGAAATAAAGAATTCAAATCTCCGAAAAATCTAAGTTCCATGAATGCAAAACATTCATTTAATTCTTCTGCTATCAAAGGTGCACCCATTTTAGAAGAAGCTGTTAATCTCATGAAATCTATTCAATCAAAAAGAGAGCACACAACAAAAGATGAATTTTCTTTATATGGCGAACAGGTTGCTATAAAGTTGCGAAGGTTTACTTCATCAAAAGCTAGGTTTACTGTTCAAAACAAAACCAATAGAGCACTATATGAAGCAGATATTGGGATGTATGATGACAATGTACGTATTCGTCAACAAACACCAACAAGGTTAATGTACTGTAGTCCAGCTTCTTCATCCAATGTAAGAACATCTTTTACCCCCATGACACACCAATCGCAAACTGTCTTTGGAAGAAGCGCGAACTTTGAAGTTGTTGAGTCTCCACCAATATGTTCAGAGTCAACGTCACCTGAAACGATTTTCTCGGATGATATCATTGACTATTGCCAAGAAGAATCATATGATGAATGCGATCCTACTTATCCTGTTTGAAAAAATTGTTTGTCTTATTACTTTTCATGCTGCCACATATGTTTATTACTGAATTGTTTTTAAGTTTGAGTTATTAAATAAACACGTATTTAAAAAGTATTAAATTGAGAAAAACTGAAATTAAATTCGTTGTTCTTATTATTTAAAATTGAAGAATATAAATATATTGAATTATATTTGATAAGTACATAATGTACACAAGTATATAATAAATATAATGTTTGGGTAAGGAAAATTTCTGATATATGTAATGACATGCCTTCACATAATCTTGAAGTGCCTCGATAAGGGCGTCACAGACTTCTGATACGATGCGAGAAATAGATTGCTTGGATATCTTCAGAGTATACATTAAAAAATGGTAGGAATCACCACTGGCAAGGAAACGCAGTGTCACTGCAAGAAGTTCTTTTGCAGGAATAGAATCTCTGAAGGATGTATTTCTTCTAGATATTTTTGGCCCGATCATATTTAATAACACCTCAAAGTCGCAACTTTTCATTCTGAAAAAGTTCCTGAACCCAACGTCATTTCTATATTCTAGATTCAATTCATCAACTTCATCAAGTAGCAAGTCTTTCATAAATTCTTCAGCTCCATATTTTGTTTTGCCATTAAGTAGACTGGGTCGAATCCAAAATCTCCGAGGGCGGCGGCAACAACGTCGTTGATACATAGCTCCAATTATTAATCCAGCAGCTGCTGCTAAAACAATATCTTCCTCGTCACTCATTTTCGTATATTTAAATGGCACGTACTTATTCAAAAATATTTTCATTCACGAAATACAAAAAAATATAGCTCACTATAGTCACTCTACAATTTAACAATGGCAGAAAATGTCAAAGTCAAAGAAAATACATTGGTTCGGCACCGTCCACACTAGAAGAATGTGTTTACGTCATGCCGAACTGAATGTGCCGACCCGAATGAGCCACGCGGCACAAGCCGATCGGCATTATTCGGCATAATATGGACGAGCCTTATGGTTTAAGCATCAAAATCATCACTTAGAAATTTTAATTTATAACGATAGCTAAAACTGGGCAATAAATAATGACTGGGAGCTTCAATTTTGTTTTTCTGGAAGTTACCCTCCCATATTAAACACGCCTACAGATCGTTTTAGGATAATATTTCAAAAATTGAGAGCTGGGATTTTAAAATATCGATCGACATTTTCAATCTAGTAATCTATATCTGCTTCTATTTGGACAAGTTGCATCAAATTTATTTGAAGTCTGTCTATACCATTCCTGAATAAAATCATAAAGGTAAAATTATGCATCTACAGACATTGGATAGGTATACATTACACAAATACATACATCCACTTAAGCAAATTGCTTGAACCCATAAAACACAAGCAAACACCTTTAATTAAGTATTAATAAAGCGCGTTCAGCGGTTAGAGGACTAACCTATAATTAAGCGTGAATCCTTTTTTGTGTACATTTTATCTTGTTTTGTTTGTTGATTTTGATTCAAGCGATTTAGGTCCAAATTGTCCTCGTTTTATGTTTAGGAAAACTCAAATAAATCATGATTCCGAAGAGTATCTTTTTTAACCCTCTGTCGTCACCATATCGTTTATCTATAAGGAACAACTCTCAGATACTCAGAGAGTCCAACATTTCTAATACAATCACCACCTCGGCGATACTCAAATGAAAACCAAACGTAATCAATGGGCATATGGATAAAAAAAGGTAGGGATTGGAAGGGTAGGGAATCGTTTGCAAAGCTCCAGCATATATAATTTGAGTGGCCCTTCCAAGCACCACAGTGCGTACACACAAAACAAATATACAAAAGTCAGCTCTAAAGAGTTGGTCCATATCAGGGCTTAGAGTCTACGAATTGTGTTTTGTGTCGAAATTTTGCTGGTATGGAGTTTTCGGTCATAAATGCTGGACAGATAGGTTGTTATAGTTGCTGGTTTGGTTGCCAGACCGGATCACTGGTCGATGCTGGAGTGGTCGGCTTCATTTCAAATACACAAAGCTGCTCCTATATCTGGCTTGCAATTTATTGCTTTATCTGCTGCGATGATGCTCTTTGCGCTTCAGCAAAGCTAAGAGCTGAGCATTAATATGCCAATAAGAATGGAGCTGCTACATTGGATGGATAATTTTGCAACCCGATGAGAAACTGATTTGAAAGTTTTGCCTCCACATTGATTCAGTGAGCCGTTTAGCCAGTCTGTTCACATCATTTACATCATTGCAAACAAATTAATAGAAATTATCTTTTAAAATCCAGAGGTGGAAAATCAACTCGTCGACATTTAACACAAGTAACTCATGATAAACTACGTCGTAAACTGCACAAATTGCTATGAGAAGAAAAATGTCCGTACCATATCGAAAGTTCAAGCACCATCATTATTGAAAGGTATTAAATTTTTGGAACACACTAGCAGACACAATCGTGAAGCTCTTAGGGGATTTATTGAATATCTTTATTGTTGGTTTGTTAACGTGTAAACCACGATGATCTTCTGCCGTTGAAAGATGAAGATTAACTTCTTTGATGATGGTGAATCAAAATTATTTGACACAGCCCACCTCATTCGTATGAGAGTTCACACTCGAATTTACACTTGATATAAACAATACAAGTTCGAGATACAAAGATTCTTTGGGAAAACATTGGAACTATCTTAACCCATTTTTCAGGCAACAATATCCGACAACCGAGACTGACTATACGACAATTGAATTGGACCTTTTGTTTACGTGTATCTACCAGTTCAAGAAGGGGTTTCTTTCTTTGACCTGTCATAACAGTGGTGGGCTACTTTTTGTTTTGAAAAAAATCTTTTTCTTCTTCGTATAACTACTTGAACCATATTTCAAAGGATCCGTATGTGCCTGTGTACGAAAACGAGATTGAGTTCACAGAAATAGCACTTGCACCAGATCCAGCACCATGGAGAACCAAATCAATTCAGAGGATAAAGCAAAAGGGTTTTCACTTTATTATGTTACCTCGAGAATGGAGGTGTTGCAAAAAGGAACAACAGCTATCTTTGAGGACGCAAAATGTTACAAAAATTGAAACTAGAAGGACTAAGTGAAGAGGTCGTCAAGTCGAGACAATGAAAGTAAGTTTAAAGGGAAAAGATTTTTATATTTTTCTTATTTTTTTCTGGCGTAGAGAAATAAAAAAAAATAAGGATATAGAACACTGTGATTGCGCGATTCTATTTCCAGGTTGGAAAGTTAAGAAAGTTTGAAAAAGTTGTAATATGGAGCGCATGAATACTCCTGTGCGAGTTAATCTTCTTTACCCTGCCAATCATTAAGTTAACAAGCATTCCGGCATTAACTTCAGCTTAAGTTTTGGATACGTATAACAAAAAAGAGAAACATGTGGCCAAGTGTGACGCACCTATATGGTGTGGGTAAGAGCAGTGCTCTGATCCCTTAGGGACCCTTCCACAGGTTTACAAAGAGGCCCATACTTAAGTAGAAAAGAATATATATGTGCAGCTTTGTTAGCTTTCAAAAAAAAAAAGGTCTTCGAAAAGAGATTTTTAAATTGAAATTTCTGATGGCAAATAATCCTAAGATGTTATGTTGAATTTTATTTAAAGACAACTGCTCAAAGGCCATCCAATTATTAATTTTGCAGTAAAATTACCTAGATATACATATTATACAGGGTGTCCCCTAATTTGTAGGTAATATTTTAGGGCATGATGTCCATTCTATTTTTTTAACTTTCGGGTCAATATTCTCCAGAGAATGCGTATTAAACAAAGCGTTTTAAATGATTTTTTTTTTCGGATAAACGTAATATTTTTTTAAAATAAAACCTAAAGACAATAATGCATAAAACGCACCGATTTTATGGTGCTGGGCATCCTCCTGCAGGTAAAAATTGGAAAACGGTCTTATTGCCTTAAAATGCAAACAAAAAAAAAAACGTTTTATTGTTGGATTATGGTAATTTCCATTTTATGTGTGTAACTAAAAGAAGAAAAAATAATAGATTTGATGATACATACTAGGGAAAACTTATATAAAACTTGGAGATGAGCCCTTATTGTAAGATTTTTTTCTTAAAAATATTTCCTACAAATTAATGGACACCCTGTATATTCTGGTGTGCTCATTCTGATCTTTTTAGGGGAAACATATTCACATAATTTTGTTTTCTGTCCGTAACTCTGTATGCGTGACTTCTAAACATGGACGATGTTTAAATATTCTTTTGAATTTAAAATTTTTCGTATGATTTATTGTTTGAAAATATTTTCCTACAAATAAGATGTTAAGACATATTTAAATCTTGATTTTTCATATTTTTCATTTTTCCACGTCTTACTTATTTGTCACAATTTTCTTATTTTTATTTAAGTTGGCGCTTTGAGAATTCTCTCCATCCGTTAATGTATTGAAACCTGCAGCTATGACAACTGAGTCATTAGCTCAAATTTACTAACACCTTATATGTACAACCAAAAAACTACGAAGTCTAAGAAAGGGCATTTATTGTAGGTAAAGCATATTTTTTGATATAACTCATTTTTTTTCAATAAAAGCTCGAAACTGTCCCTCTAATCAACTGGACTTTTTCTGTCTTTAACTTGCCGAAAAACCGCCAAAACTATTGTTATTTATAATATATGTATTTCAATATTCATAAAAAAAATAAACAACTTCAAATAATTTATTAGGATAATTATGTATACAGTGTGTCCCAAAAGTCAACGTCGAAACGAAAACTGGTGATAGGGTAGGTGGTGACAGTTATCAGAAAAATAATAAAAAAAAATCTTTGCCATGTATTTTGTGAGTTAGAGGCATACGAAAAAAATCGAAAAAATGCTCACCCTCTGACGGCCTTTCAAGTGCCGTGATTACAAATCTTAATTTTTCTCAATTTTCAAAATTCTGTTATGGAACCACGAATAACTCCGCTAACAATTGCATTAAAAAATTTAAACACACCTACATCAGTTTTGAAGAAAATGTCACTTTTTTGCCCAACTAAATACTCAAAATTTTTACATGACCCTAATTCAATGGGCTGTAGTGTAAAAAAATGTACTACTAAATTTTGGCAAGTTACCTTAAAAGTTGGCGCGTTCAATTCTCCTTCCAAAATGGTATAATTTTTTTTAGAATATTCCATAAATAACGGAAAAAAAATGTTTTTCTCAAATAAACAGGTTTTAAGATAATTCTTTTTCATTCATTAAAAAAAAATCTGAGTGTACTCCAGGCTTTCTCGTCCAAGTTTAAGTTCGAGGAGAGTGACCGTTATTATTTAGAAGTAACTACGAGCAGGACCAGACTTCCAAGGGCTATTAGATAGTGATTCATTTATTGTCGTTTAGTAAAACTGATCCGGTCCTTTTAATATTTTTGTTGTCCTTTGGATTTAAGTGCGTTATAATCTCACTTAATAACATCACGATGCCATCTTTGTACACTGCGCAGGAATATGCGAACATGCACCTTATTTATGGAGAATGCAGAAACAATGCTAGTGCTATAGCTAGACTTAACCATGAGAAATATCAAATGCTGAGCGTTATCCGGATCATCGGGTTTTTGTGAATTTGCACCAGTCATTCTCAGAAGAACGATTTCCATACCAAAGAACTATTGACTCATGACCTACGAGAACCAAGTGCTACAAGAAGTCAATCAAGACCCAAGTACCTCAGTACGTGGAATTCAAACAAGATCAATAAAATTTCATATTAAGCTTAGTTTTTTCCCTGCTTTTTTTCCCCAAAATCTCAACCCCAAGACCACTGTCTCACATTAGAGCAAGTTTGTCCGACCCAGTCGTGCACTTTATTTTTTTAACCATTCACATTTTTGAGAGGTTAGTGACTCCGTTATTATTAGCTTGCTTAATTTGCGCGGCCACAAGGTCTTACCTTAATTCTTGAGACAAAAGTTTAGAATATAGAGATTTAAATAGGTACCTGCATACAGAACATTATCTTTCATACATTCCACTTCATAGTGGTGTCCTATAAAAAAGAAAAAGAATTCTCATGTCACACCGCTTCAAACCTATTTTCCCCTTTTGAACTTTTTTATCCAAAGGCCCAATTTCACATATCTCCAAAGTATTGTAAAAAGGCTGATTACTCTTCCTCTGCATAATAATAATAATAAGTGAACGAATATCACTTTTTTCTTAAAGACAAACGAACAACATATAGGCTTAGGCATTTACGTAATATCTTGGTAAGGTTTTCTGTTTCGGTTTCCCAACGTAAATACTTCAATTTTATCTTTAAAAGCAACAAATTATTGTACGTTTCCATGTAATATTCAAAACAATATATGAGTGCCACCCATTAGATCCTAAATCTAGAGCAGACAAAGCTATAACTAATGTATAGAACTCAATTCCTAAATAGCCCTGATAATCAAATTGACCACTCCTGCGTATTTCAGTGCATCTTTAATCGCATTATAGCCCTCTGTGTATGAATAGTATAGAAATCAAAAAGGATTAAAAGCTTCTGTGATCTAAGATATGTATGTGACTCAACACTTAAAAAGTGACGATGACAAACCTTTAATCTTAAATCTCCTCCACTCATCACGACGATGACTGAGAACGGATATACATATATGGAGAAGATGGAAAGATGTAGAAGTGTTTTTTGATAATCAATTAAAAAACCTCTTTAGATGCAGCATTTTCATAAAATACCTCAAAAATACTCTATACGCAAGTACCTACCTATCCATCTCCATTTTCCAACCCATCGCTGTACTTCAGCTTCACCGACCTCATTTTCCATCAAGTTCACATTTCCACTCACATGTTCAATTTGGTATCCATATATTGTCCAAAAAATATCTAAATCGTGAGTGAGGTCAGTGCTGCTGAGGCAATATTATGTATCTTGAAGGTTGTAGCCGTACCCGTACGCCATACCACGAACAGAACACGATTCTCACATCATGATGAACATAAAATTCAACTCATATCATACGCATCTTAGCAACATGTTGCCAGTACAGTTCATTCCATTTCAAACATCCAAAAAATGAGATGAGCCTTGCGCACTGAGTTTCCACTCAAAAATTTTGTTGCTGCTTAATTAAGTGGAATTCACTCTTCTCTATGACAATGATACGAAGAAGATCCAACATCCAAGTTCATTCTCCATCAGAGGGCTCGAAAGGAGACAAGTCTAGCGTTGGTGACTGCCGGAAATTTTTGAATTTCCCGTGGAAATTGTGTCCGAGGTGAATTTCTTTCAAAATATACATACACTTTGCGCTTTACCACCCGCGCTATCACCCAACCTACCAACCAACCAACATCATCTTGGTATAACTCTTTAGGACTTGAGTAGGAATCATATTGGGCAAAAATCGTTATTGTCGACAAAGTATTTATTCGAGTTGGAGGAGTCGGAGCCATAAAGTGCGTGAGGATTGTTCGTCAGTGTTAAAGTGAATTTTGTGCGGAGCAGAGTTATATTTTCAACTTATCCGTAAACCCGACAAAAAAAAGAAACAATTTTCCTACTAAATCAAATTAACTATTTCAAATTAAAAAATAAAATTAATTGTTTTGTAAAAACAAACCAAATAGACAACCTCCTTCTAGAATTGGTAGTTCAGAACCAATGTTAACCCCTTTTTTCATTTAGGCCATAACAATAGTACGTGACTGGAAACCTAAATCAAGAAAATATTGTTGGTTGGCGCTTGTGTGTCGCGAAATGTTCACCCCCTCATCCCACTAATATAACTCGCGACACATAGTCCTTCTTTCTCCTTGCTTGTTGTTGTTCATAAATTTTCGTCAAGAATATTTCTAACGTTTATTATTGGATCTCGAGAGCATCCATGTGCGGTGCGGTGCGGTAAAAAGAAGTTCTTTCGGGCTTTAATTTTATAGAGTGTTCGCTGTTCAAGCACTGAGTGCTCCTCCGTGGTGGCACACGCAAATTGCATTTGCATGTTAAAGTAGAAAAAAAAAAGAAAATATATTATAAGTTACACGGGTTGTAAAATTTTATTTAGTTTAAGGAGAATAAGTGCACTTTTCTTCTTCCTTAAGGATTACATTGGATCTATTGGTGTAAATGGATAAAAATACATATTCAAGTCGATGATACTGTAAGTACCCCCCCCCATCCCCCTTTCCTTTTTTTAACTTTTGCTTTAACAAAGATTTTTTAGGACATAATTTTATTTTTTCCAGGATCTTGAGTTATTGTTTTTGAAATGAAAAAATAATAATAATAATAACGGTTACTTGAGACACAAACCAGCAGCATCTCATTGAAAAATGCCAGAAAGTTGCGCTTGGTTGTTGCCACTCACTGTCATAGTATTCACATTTTCATATTGCTACATGATACTTAGCCTCGTCATCGTGTATGATGAAGTGGCACAGGTTGAGCGGTGGGGCTCGGCACATGAACTTTTTGTGTCTGTCTGGTTAAATGTCACAGTTCCCCTTAAAACACATAGGTATATCCGGAATATCCTGCTACATAGGCTCTCAAGTTATCGCATGCACAAGGAGGATAAGTGCACATTTTTCTAGACAATAGAGTCCCAAGCCAACTTCTTAGAACTATAATTATAAGTCAAAGGAAAAAGTGCATACTGTATTCATAAGAATAAACCACCAACAGCTACGATGTGGTGTTTTTTATTGCAAGCAAAGGCTTGAAAAATGTTTTTAAGTTGAATCGTAGACGTCGTTTTAAAAAATTACCTATAAAGATTTTGTATCTTTTAACAATAACGTTAGAACAGCAAAAGCGGAAAAAATATGTAAGCGGCATTCGCTAATTTAAAAGGAGAATTCCTGAAATTATTATATTTTCCAAATTATAGAGAAAGAAATGCAGAACATTAACAAAACAAAAAGAACCATAATATCTTGTTTTTGAAACATTGAATTTATAACTAATCCAAAATGAATGTATAGTATAACCAAGTGCAAACAATTTGTACAACGTAATTATATCGAGCCCAATTCGAAGAAAAAGGAAATGGTCAATTATACTTTTTGGGATAATTTCTATCAAAATTCAGGACTTCGTTGATGGCCAAGATATATAACAAAAATAGAAAATTTGACAAAAAAAACACGAAGAACTACTTACTGCGCGGTATCTAAAAGATGGTTTGTTTTTCTTTGAATGAATAAAATTTGGCCTTGTCGTGAATAATTCAAACATATAATCAGAATTTTCTCCGAAGGACGGCCATTTTGGCCCTAACCTTCCTGAGCGCGCACCTCACAGCTCACTCTGATCTATCAAGACATGTCTGTCACCTTTGGAGTCTTTGTACGTCGCGTCATGAAAAAAACAATCTTTGGCCACGCAGTGCCAGTAGTTGCCAAGTTGGCATACATTTAATTCATCCAAAACAAATACTCGTACAAAAAACAACTTTTAAATCCGCCAGATCAAAGACTTGAAACTAGCTAATAAAGCATTTACCTGAATTCTTTTAGCTTTAAGTGACCTACTCATCAGGATCAATGTTTATTGTTAATATTCATTGAATGAGTCATTTTTGAATTAAGATTGATCGTGTGTATGATCTTATTGTCAATAAGCACTGGAGAAAACCATATCGATTATTGTTTTCATCAATTTAGTCAATGTTCATTAATAATAATTAATAAACATTGATAGTTTGTAGGTTGCTTTAAGTTTTTGAAGTGCTATGTCATCTTTAAACATTTCATGTCAAATCTAGCTTTAAGTTTTAAAATAAAGAACTTTGTTAAGCTTAACTACTCTATTATGGAATTGAAATTTTTAAATTCATCTTCTGCTAATACCCGACTCTTTTCACTGCCAATATAGCAGCTTTAAGAAAAAGGCTTACCTTTTAAAATGTTGTTCAAGATCGGCTCAAACTGTACCTGAACCTTAGTATTTTAGTTATTAGTCGAAATTTCGAAATTTGTTATAATCAGCCAAAATTTTTATTTCTGTTAATTTTCTTGAATTTACTTTGGGTTTATCTTTAAAAGAATTGGTAACTTTTCGTGTTGCAAGAGTTTAAACTTAAAAATTACTTCATTAGATGATGATTTGCCATACATTATAGACAATAAGTAAACATGCTAAATTTCGTGTGTCAATCATCTTGTTACAAATCCATCTTTCTATAAAAAGGAGAGGAGAGAAAGGTAAAAAGTTATTTTTATAACTTTAGTTAACGGGCGATAATTATCTGTAACTGGTTGAAATACAAAAGATTCTTTTTAAGATCGAAGCAATATACAATGTCTTAAGGATGAGACATACTAGCTGACCCGGCGAACTCCGTACCGCCTTTTTTAACATTTTTGAAATTTCCGGATATTTTTGTCTTACTTTTTATGCACGCTAAGCTTCACATGGGTGTACAGTAGCTGGCTATGGAAATTTAACACTTACAGTATTTTTTTTTAAGAAAAAGAAGTTATTCACCCCTTCTGATCTGGCAATTTTGAAAATTTTGTGACAAAATGCACCAAAAATGCATTTCGGACAAACTACTTCACCGATTTTTGACCAATATTCATAGAAACCTTTGTAGGCATCTAAAAGATTTGTTCTTAATTTGAAGATCGAATCAATATACAATGTCTTTAAGATGAGATTTATAAAAAACATACTAGCTGACTCAGCGAACTCCGTACCGCCTTTTTTAACATTTTTGACGTATTACCTCTTCCTGTATATAAATAAAACACTGCAATTGATTTACTCGTACAAATTTATAACTTTAATTCTTGTCAAAAACACTTTGATTTTTACCTATTCACCCACCTTTCCAAAATATTTAAGGTGCATTGCAATCCAGTAAAGTACCTAAATCAAATTTAATTTTCATTATGTTAAAACTAAGCATTCCAATTCTTGGCAATTTTGAAGATTTGTGACGAAATGCACCAAAAATGCATTTCTGACAAACTATTTCAACGATTTTTAGACAATCGTCACAGAAACCTTCTTAGGCATCCTCAAAATACCCTTCTAAGAGATTTGTTCTTAATTTGACAGAATGCACTTAAAATGCATTCATGGCAAACCGATTTTTTAAAATTTTCTTTTATACA